>QXVZ01009298.1:0-14602 GCA_008931825.1 Phallusia fumigata | reverse complement strand
GATCTGAAAAAAGTAAAACATTTTTGTTTGTTTGTTTCCAGTTAATCTTTCTTCAGCAGATAAACTTTCAAAACAGTTTGTTATTGAGTCTTTTGTTGAGCTTCTACAAAATTTTACTTTTCAGTTTTGTGAAACTTTGATTTGGTGATAATATACGAACAAAAACCATCTAATTTTTGAAGCTGTACCACAATAATTTGGATTAAGTTTTCAAAACCTCAACAATAGGCAAATAAAATGTCATTGGCTGAAACATTTTTTTAAAAACCAGTGGTTTTAAAAGCAGATGCTTGCAGTGTTTAATCACATCACTACAGCAAACAACTTTGCACAAGCAAAAATACATAAATGTTATCATCACCTGTAACACCTGGTGTGGTGGTTGGTGGAGCGATTGGTGAAGTGGTTCCTCCACAACCAGGAACATTTTCTGGCCAGTCACAAACACCAATCTCAGGGTTAAATGCAGTACCGGGGGCACAAGGCATAACATAGAGAATACCTGGAATTATATAAATCTTTATTACTTTTTACAGTACAACACACGGACTTAAAATATAGGCAAGTGGAAAACATAAAAGCCAGAAAGCTTGAGTTCAAGCATTAAAGAGAGCATTACAATGTATTTTTATGTTTTTTATTTGATACTTTTTCTCTTACAAAAATATCAACCAGATGTGGTAATTGAATGCTCAATCCTAAATAGTTTTTGAACTGAATCGGTGCGCATGCGCGATGGCTGATTGTTAAGCTTGAACAAGCAACACCAAACTTATATAATCCGGTCTTGTAAAGTTAATAGAAATTAAATTGAAAATGGCAATACTACCCATTTCATTAGTTTTAAGTAATATTTTACTAAAACAGTTAATGTAATTTACCAGCTCCACATTGGTAGAAATGGTCGCAATCACCAGGTTTCTCGAATGGGGCAGTGCTTATCGGGTCTTCGCACAAAGGATCTGAAAAAAGTAAAACATTTTTGTTTGCTTGTTTCCAGTTAATCTTTCTTCAGCAGATAAACTTTCAAAACAGTTTGTAATTGAGTGTTTTGTTGAGCTCCTACAAAATTTTACTTTTCAGATTTGTGAAACTTTAATTTGGTGATAATATACGAACAAAAACCATCTAATTTTTGAAGCTGTACCACAATAATTTGGATTAGGTTTTCAAAACCTCAACAATAGGCAAATAAAATGTCATTGGCTGAAACATTTTTTTAAAAACCAGTGGTTTTAAAAGCAGATGCTTGCAGTGTTTAATCACATCACTACAGCAAACAACTTTGCACAAGCAAAAATACATAAATGTTATCATCACCTGTAACACCTGGTGTGGTGGTTGGTGGAGCGATTGGTGAAGNTGTACCACAATAATTTGGATTAAGTTTCAAAAACCTCAACAATAGGCAAAAAAATGTCACTGGTTGAAACAATTATCTAATAACTGATGGTTTTTAAAGTAGATGCTTGCAGTGTCTAATGACATTACTACAGCAAACAATTTTGCACAAGCAAAAATACATAAATGTTATCATCACCTGTAATACCTGGTGTGGTGGTTGGTGGAGCGATTGGTGGAGTGGCTCCTCCACAACCAGGAACATTTTCTGGCCAGTCACAAACACTCAATGCTGGATTAAAAACTGTTTTTGGAGCGCAGTCTTGCTCTGTACGATATCCATTGGAACACTGCAAGATACATACAAAGTTATTAGTTGGTATAAATGATCCAATTAAATATAAAAAAGGCATTGTGATTTTTTTGAATATTTAAGGTAAAAATATGTAAACTTGTTGCCTCTGTTGAAATAAAGTAGAAAAACAGTGGTAATAGGCAATTAAAATAAGAAAACTATGATTTAGGCACAAAAAAATAACTTTCAAATTTAGTTTTACACAAAATTTTACCTGGTAAAAACTGTCGCAGTCACCAGGCTTCTCATATGGTTCCCCACTAACACGACTTCCATCGGTATCGACGCAGTCGGCTGGANTAAATCAGTGCGCATGCACAATGGCTTGTTAAGCTTGAACAAGCAACACCAAACTTATATAATCCGGTCTTCTGAACTCAATGGTAACTAAATTGAAAATGACAATATTACCCATTTCATTAGTTTTAAGTAGTATTTTACTGAAACAGTTAATGTAATTTACCGGCTCCACATTGGTAGAAATGGTCGCAATCACCAGGTTTCTCGAATGGGGCAGTGCTTATCGGGTCTTCGCACAAAGGATCTGAAAAAAGTAAAACATTTTTGTTTGCTTGTTTCCAGTTAATCTTTCTTCAGCAGATAAACTTTCAAAACAGTTTGTAATTGAGTGTTTTGTTGAGCTCCTACAAAATTTTACTTTTCAGATTTGTGAAACTTTAATTTGGTGATAATATACGAACAAAAACCATCTAATTTTTGAAGCTGTACCACAATAATTTGGATTAGGTTTTCAAAACCTCAACAATAGGCAAATAAAATGTCATTGGCTGAAACAATTTTTTAACAACCAATGGCTTTAAAAACAGATGCTTGCAGTGTTTAATCACATCACTACAGCAAAAACTTTGCACAAGCAAAAAATGAATGTTATCATCACCTGTAATAGCTGGTGTGGTGGTTGGTGGAGCGATTGGTGGAGTGGTTCCTCCACAACCAGGAACATTTTCTGGCCAGTCACAAGCACTCAATGCTGGATTAAAAACTGTTTCTGGGGCGCAGTCTTGCTCTGTACGATATCCATTGGAACACTGCAAGATAGATACAAAGTTATTAGTCGGTATAAATGATCCAATTAAATGTAAAAAAGGCATTGTGATTTTTTTTAATATTTAAGGTAAAAATATGTAAACTTGTTGCCTATGATGAAATAAAGTAGAAAAACAGTGGTAATAGGCAATTAAAATAAGAAAACTATATTTTAGGCACAAAAAAATAACTTTCAAATTTTGTTTTTACACAAAAGTTTACCTGGTAAAAACTGTCGCAGTCACCAGGCTTCTCATATGGTTCTCCACTAACATAACTTCCATCGGTATCGACGCAGTCGGCTGGAAAATTGTATTAAAAATTCGGCTGCCGGTTACCGGTTAAATTCAGTTGCAAAAAGTATCACTTAGTCTTGGACTGAAACTTTGCTTTAATTGGCGCGAAAACGATAAGTACCAAAAGGTGGTTTTATAGCTGGAACAGTGTGAAAATACAAATGTTCTTGTGACATGTTACCCCTGGGATAAAAGGAATTGAAACTTACAACTTAGTTCTGGTGTAGATCCTGAAGCAGCACGTCCATTGGATCGAACCGCAACCCCAAGGTTTTCCGAAATCTAAAATGATTACAAAAGTTTTCTTTCCTAAGCTTCGGTAAATCCCAGACACATAACCAATGATAGCAGAACTGTGCGGAATGTATTGATTGTGCGTACCACGTGCCTTTTTTATTTTTCTTGAGTACAGTGTACCTCGTTGTGAATGCCGAACAGTACCAACATTCTCTAACTTTCGACAATTTTTGCTTTGTTTTGTACCGCACTGCCTTTTTTGGTTAAGCATTGCATTACGGTATATGGTTGGTATCGATTTGTGCGTACCGCACCTCTTGTTGATTTTTCCGTACCGTACCCTTTAATATCGACATACCTTACCCACTGCCTTCCTTGGGCAAGGATAGGAGTGTAGTTAGGTACCGTATGACGGTGCCGTATCTTTTGATAATTTTTACTACGTGCGGTACCGTACAAACGTGCCGTACTGCCATCCTTGCACACAACATTGCAGATTTTTATTTTTTTTTCAAACCACCTTCGTTTGATCTACTTTGTGCAGAAATATCTGCTATATCAAAAAAGGGTTGTGAAACGGGTATTCTTCAATATATTTCCTTCAAAGCTTTTTTTAGGTAATAAAATACTACTTGAATAATGTTATTCAAAGTACACTATCACCTACCAGATTCCGTGATTCAACAAATTCTTCTCTTGTACTTCGGGGACGAGCGAAAACCGACAGTACACAAAAACTCAGCATCAATGCTTTCGCCAACATTGTTTTGAATACTTTTTCAAATGTATCTTTACAAACTTCTTTTCCGGAACTCTGTAAAGCACCGAATGATAAACTAGCACCCCTACGAGCGTTTATATCAGAGAAACATGTTTGCACAAGAATTTTTTATAGGTCCGTATTTGGCGTTGCCTGAAATTGCTTCCCCCGTGAGAAAATAATCAGGTGTGTATTTGCAGGTTAACGTTTGTTTCTTTATTTTTCCAGTTGTCACGAACAACAACTCAAGGACAATCGCATGCCCTTTCAACAACCCTGGGAATAGCTTCTTGCGCAACTGCGGGCGAATTCGTGCGCAAACGAATAACACAGCCTAAAGTCTGTACGACCCAAAGCTACCTTGGCATCGTACACTTAATCGTGCTACTTTTTAGAACGTTTTAGCTCTCTGTAACCAAATAAGATCAATTTTTAAAGCATTACATTTTTGTGTACAAATTCGTGTCAAAATCAGGATGTGAGTGACCGGTGTACTAAATTGGTTTTAGCAAAGCAGGCCAATTTCGGAACTCACAATATTCGATTTTATCTTGAAGTGGTATTGTTATCCTATTTCTACCCCTTCACCCCTCAATCCCAAAATGATTTGGACAAAATTTATATCGCAGTAACCAAGTTTGATGATGCAGTTTATTGTCGTGTCGATAGAAATGTGACGTCATCAGTGACGATTGATTATTTGAACTGCAAACATGTTGAGAANACTAAATTGGTTTTAGCAAAGCAGGCCAATTTCGGAACTCACAATATTCGATTTTATCTTGAAGTGGTATTGTTATCCTATTTCTACCCCTTCACCCCTCAATCCCAAAATGATTTGGACAAAATTTATATCGCAGTAACCAAGTTTGATGATGCAGTTTATTGTCGTGTCGATAGAAATGTGACGTCATCAGTGACGATTGATTATTTGAACTGCAAACATGTTGAGAAATTTAAGGTGTTCTGTTTGTTTGATGTTATTGGCCATTTCCAAATATACCACGAGATTAGCCTAAATCGTTTTGCAAGAATGGTGCAATTTACCCATCAATGGAGAATTTGGTTGAGAAGTAATGTGCGTCTGATGCAGCACCACGTTTGTTGGAATGATCGTAGATAATCCAGTGAAATTACTAAAATTAGAGTGAAACCACATTAGTTTTGCAAAACTGTTGAGGCCGTTTTTGCGTAAGTATGCCATCTAGTATGCTATCTTCCCTATTGACTTTATAGGCGTTTCTGACGATTATGACAGTTGCGGCAAAATGAACTTTCACCCAACTATCAATAAAAAGCATATATCGACGCTGGTTAACAACGTTTAGGTATGTTTGTTTGCAAACCATTTGTATCCAAGTTGCTAGAATGTCATTGGCGTCATTATAAAAAGAAGCAGAAAGATGTGGTTTAAACGTTATATGGCGCAACAGGAATAAACATTGGTAATTTGGTCTTACCCTAAAACAGTAGAATATATATTTGGCACATAACAATGGCATCACTCCGCAACTTGTTTCGTAATTAAATACTCACTTGTGTTTCATATATAAGTGTGCCGTTATCGCTGACATACATGGAAGCTTTAGGACAGATCCCAGTATTTCATTAACAATTGAACAACATGGTCGATTCGACAATCCACCAAAAGCTGACATGTGTAGCTTGCTGAATGCAGTGGTGNAAAACACTAGAATATATATTTGGCACATAACAATGGCATCACTCCGCAACTTGTTTCGTAATTAAATACTCACTTGTGTTTCATATATGAGTGTGCCGTTATCGTTGACATACATGGAAGCTTTAGGACAGATCCCAGTATTTCATTAACAATTGAACAACATGGTCGATTCGACAATCCACCAAAAGCTGACATGTGTAGCTTGCTGAATGCAGTGGTGCCTGCGATTCGAATTTCGCCAGGCTTATCACTGATATGTAGCTCAGTTGGTAAAGCGCCAGTCCCGAACAGGCTCCTGTCATACAGCCGCGCCTTGCTCCCCCAAGATAGCCGAGCGGTTAGCGAAACCGCCTTGATTGTGCATACAAGGTTGTGGGTTCTAATCCTATCTCGGTCGCTTGTGTTTCCCTGAGCAAGAAACTAGAGCGGTATTGCTCCAACCCAGATGAACCCTTATATAGCGTGTGGCAAAAAACATTTGAGTGTGAAAAAACGGGAGGGGTTTGAATAAAAAGTTGACAGGACTTATTCTGAAGCTTATTTTGAGGATAAACGTTTAAATGAACCTTTGGTGTTTCAATTACAGGCTCTTGCAATTATAAAACAATGCGTGTTTTCAAACCATCTGCTGTTTTCCACATTTTACTCATCCCAACCCAAGTGGGTACTTCATGCACTTGACCCGGTTAAACAAATTAGTTTCTATTCCTATTAATACAGTTCATTTCACGGAATTGTTTGCTGTGCTCGAAGTCCACGATCGAAAAAACAACTTATTGAAACCGTCGAAACATATGGTTGGTGTTTGACAATGGGGAACGTGCACTTTAGCTGACTTTGCAAATTGTTTTACTTAAACACTTGAAAACAGGATGCAACCGTTTTTATAATATTTTATGTAGAGCAAGCGTGGCAGGGGTCCAAGGTACAGTTTAGTTGAACTTATTTTGGCACTTATTCTTGCCCTGAAACTTAGAATGAACTTTTGACTTCTCTATTTGCATATAAAACCCGACGATTGAAACAGTTAAGTGTTCTGACGAAACATCTGCTGTCTAGGCAATTGTTTACCCCAACGTAGCCTATGTAAGTGGGTTCATACACTTGAAGGGTAATTGTCCTTTTCTCTAAATATTATTTGCCCTGACAGTGCATTAAGCCTTGTTTAAGTTCACGATCTGGAAAGGCTCTAAATATTTTCGGAAAATAATGAATCTACAAAGACGTAAACAACGAGCTAACCCAGTATTGATTGTAAGCAATGTTCCCTCCAAGCAATTGCTCACTGCTTGAGCATTCTCTGGGCGCAAAAAACTGTGCTGCGCATAAAATCAAATCCAACACTTTTTTTTACCATGTAACTGCAGGTTTTAAACTTAAATGCTGTGATCTTGGGTTTTAAACTGAAATGCCGGCTTGTGGCCACACTGTGTAATGTTGCTCACGACAGTGGTGTATTCAGGGAGCTTGTGTGTTTGCCCAGACACGTGACAAATTAAAGGGGAAATTCATTGTAAAGTAGTTTCGTTTGCTACCTAACTATTAGATGATTCGACGAATAATCCATAGCAAAGTCCCTAAAATCTTGTTAAATAACCAACCGAAACGCTTTCCTGGTCTTTACGTTAAGCGTTGTTTCTTAAAAGTACTTTTAAACCCGAGTTTTACCAAAAATTTGTGTGTTTTTTCAAAACGTTCTACTTTGATTAACAGTACACAGCAGCTTATTGTTCAAAAACTCATTTTTAGCTTACAGAGATTTTTACACTATAAAACACAAATATTTTATTTCAGCAATATGTTTCGTTTGCCCAAGGATTTTACATTCGACAAAACCCCGATAAGGAAAGATGGCAGATAGTGCCACCATACATCTTAGCAACAAGTGCTACGACTGAATGAAATCGGAAGATCCAAAATGAATTAAACGTGTTTTTGATCTATTTGGTGTCATACAGAGGGCAAAGGAAACTGCTGACTAATTTGAACCTATCGAAAGTGTAGGCTACGTGATGTTTGCTAATAGATCGTGCACTTCAGCTGACTTTGCACCATTTTGTGCTATTCTAAACACTTGAAAAACTTGATGAAACTGTTTTAAATAGAAGAACAGGTGAAAGGGTTCAAGGTACAGTTTAGATGAATCTATTTCGACACCCGTTTTTGACGTGAACCTCAAGATAAACTTATGACTTTCGTATTTGCATATAGACGTCTGCAATTAAAACTGTAATGTGTGTTGTCAATACCATTGGTTGTCTGGGCAATTGTTTACTTACCGTAAGTACGCACTTCATGTACTTAAACGCTGTTATATATCCATTCTCACAGGCATAGTTTATTCTATCAAGTCAGCAAGCTCAGTTTAATTTGCACAAAGTTCACGATAAATAATTTTGGTAAATACGAAGCGCCAAAGAGGACCAGGCTATCACATTATATATTGATTATAACAGTTATTTCGTTTGCTACCTAATTACACTGTGCTTCTTGCAGTAATCAATGCCACAAGTAGGTTACCTATCAAACGCAGTTATGCAGCCGATTGTTTCAAGACTTCGCCTGTTCTACTTAAATAGCATTTGAAGATTCCATTAAATGATCAAAACCAGAATCTGCTGCAATGCTGCATAGCTAAGACCAAAAACATGCCCCATTGCAGTTTCGTTGAATTATTTTTATCTGATATTGTCGATTTATTAAAGTCGGTGACATCGGGTTCCACAGAGTTACAGAGTTGCCACCTAATTAAAATTTCTTGCATGAAACACACAACTTTGCACTAACCAATCGACCAATTAACTTGGATGGTAGCATTTGGCTTCGTCACCATAAAGGTGATTTGAATTTGTTGGAAATGCTAAATAGAACATTAATTAGGAGATGTTCTTGAGACTTATCGGTAAATGATTTTCGGCAATTACGACTTGAATGTTTCGGAAAAAAGAAAAATGAGCCGATTTAACTTTGAGACCTGGTTTCTCGTTTCGGTAAAATGTAAAAAAAACGCAAAATAAACTCGTGATTTTCGTATTTCCATACAATGCTATTACATCCATTCCAAATAAATGGACAATCCAAATAAACTTGCATTTTATTAACTGCGATGATAAAACTCACAAGCTATAATTGCAAAGGTCATGTATGGTCAATATAGGACTGTTTTTTCATCTCACTTAATGACTTACATGCAGTGGGTTTTCCGAAGCGTCAACCAATTGTACACAAAGGTGACAAAAATAATTAGCAGTAATAAGCATGGATGCCGGCAGAAAATTCGAAGGAGGGCAAATCTCAACACTTTGGTACTTTTAAATTTAGATTTTTTATGATAGAATATACATAATTGTTTTCCCTTCGTGCTAGCGCTCTTGACATAAGGGATAGTTAGTGATATCACTTTTCGTAAAAAACAACTTAATCAACTTCACATAACTTCGTTTGCTTTTTACTACACTCTAACAAGTTAAATTAAAAAATAATCTGACCTGTTTACCAAACACCTAGTCTGTCCCTAACTTTAAGTCTGCGGGTTCTATGGAAAACAAAGTTTTTGAATCTAAAGGAAAGGCCTAAGTTGTACCACCCAAATCCCCTTTCATTTACTTTGTATCACCAAGTAGTACAAACTTGTTTTCCTTTTATATTTTCCTAATTTGAATACAACTCGATCGCAAGGGCTGAAAACAATTGCATATCAATCGGTAGAATATGACTAACTAACACAATTCCAACATGCATCAGTTTGAAATTGCTTTTAAATTCAAAATCAGCAAGAATATTTTTTAGAAATTCAATTGTTAGTTTGTACTTGATGAATACAGAGATCATTTAAAATAAACGAAACAACTGCAAACCAAATCATGAAGAAATTAATAATAAAAAGAATAAAACTGGAATGTCGTTTTCGGAGGAACCTGAAAAAACAAAGGCAAAACTTTTCAGTAATTCTATGAAAAAAACTTTTTACATGCTTGATAGACACAAATACCTTAAAATAAGCAAGATGGCTCCTGTTTATAAGCATTTTGTTACACTAGGCTGAAAAGTTTTGTGTTTGTTAACCAGTAATAATAGATCAATTGGTAAAAAACATGCAAGGAAGAGTTCAGTTATTTATGACGTTGAAATGGTTTTAACGGTTGTCTGTATTGATTATTGTAAGAATATCTCAGACTAACACCTACCAGTAGTTTAGCATCCAGGGACTGCAGAACGCCAGTCACAAACTTTAAGGACTGGGTTAAATACTGTACCAGTGCCGCATGGCATAACATAAAGAATACCTGTAATTATATGAACCTTTATTACTTTTTAGGAACACAAGAGATCTCAAAAGTTTAGGTTAAAAACAAGTCACTGCAGTGTATTTACATGTTTTATATTTATTATTTTTTCTGTTACAGAACAAAATCAACGAGATGTGGTGAATATCTTTGTACCAAATGGGTGCGTATGCACACTGCTTGTACTTGAACAAACAACACCAAACCTAGGACAATCGAAGATGTTTTTCACAAAGTTATTTTTTAACTGGATTCGGCATTAGTTTTGTATTATTCCCAAACGGAAAAAGCAGTTAAAATATCCTACCAGCTCCACATTGGTAGAAATGGAGGCAATCACCAGGTTTCTCGAATGGCTCAGTGCTTAATGGGTTCCCTGCTGAATCTGTGCAACTAGGTACTGGAAATATTAATTAATTTTGTTAGTTTGTTTCCCTTTAATTTTTTTTAACAGATAAACTTTAAAATAGGCTCCTATAGAATTTGCCATGTCTGCCCCTGCGGGCTGTAGTTGAATTTTACTTTTTTTCGCACTACACTTTAATTTAGTAATAATAGAAGTGAAAAAAATCACCCAACTTAGGTTAATTTGGTTAAGTCTTTAACAAGAGCAAAATATAATGTCTTCAGTTTTTAGCTTATACCAAAGAAAAATTTGTCTTCCCCATAACCAATAATTTCCAAAACAGATGCTTTCCATGAAACAATACAAATAACATTAGGCAAGCAAAAATTACACAAACGGCACCATCACCAGACCTGAAGGGGTAGTTGGTAGAGCTGTTGAAGTAGTGCTTGATGTTGTGGTTGGTGTAGGGGATGCTGAACAACCAGGAACACTTGAAGGCCAGTTACAAACACCTATTGTTGGATCAAAAACGGTTCCTGGGGCGCAGGGCATCTCATGCCGGTATCCACCTGAACACTGTAATAGTAGATACAAAGTTGATAACCGAACATAACAGTCCAATAAAACAATAAAAGGCTCTTTCAAAGTGCGGTTTATTATGCAACACTGCAAGCTATAACAAACATCTTTGCACAAAAAAAATAAACAAATACACCATTACTAAGAGTACAAAAAATGGTTGGCTGAGTTTTAATTGTTAAAAATTAAAATTTATATGTTATTGACAGAATGGCTGAGCTTAGAACCAACATCAAAAATACTATGGTACAGGTAAGACTAAGCTCATTACTGTCAAATCCTAACAGATTAAAAACAAAGTAAATTCTGACACAAGATAATATTCATCAAAATCTACAAAAAATTAAACTTTCAATTTTATCAAAAATTTACCTGATAAAAGTGGTCGCAGTCACCAGGCTTTTCGTATGGTGCCCCACTGATAGGGTGTCCAGCAGCATCGACACAATCAGCTGAATATGAAACTGAGTTGATGAAATTTGTTAAATCTAAGCAATTGACTTAGGCAGCAATTCAATAAGCGGCATCCAACATGAAAGCACATAGAACATTTTTGAAAAGTTTGGTAAAATTGTTTGACTGGTTTGGTTTGGTAAAACATCAAAGACAACGAAAAACCATAGGTTATCGAGTCAAGTATCCTGGTATTTGAATGTGGCTTGAAGTGTACTGGGTGTGGTCTGACAAAGGATAGCTACCAACCGCACGAACTGACGGGGCACAGCCTATTAGGAAAAACGGTGGTCAAACCTACAGATTATACCAGCCAAATGAAACCCACCGAAACGGAAACACTAGTGTTTCATGAAACATTTCCTTTGGTCCGGTTGGCAGTCCTGAGTGTCCCGAGGACAGTCATTGGCGAGATCTCAGATGGTGGTCCCCTATGGAAAGTGCTGCATTATCCTTTTATTAAACTTACGATGGTATGGAGGAGGCGTTGTTGGTAGAGTTGTTGATGTAGTGCTTGATGTTGTGGTTGGTGTAGGGGTGGCTGAACAACCAGGGACACTTGATGGATGGTCACAAACACCTATGGCAGGGTTAAATACAGTACCAGGGGCACAATTTTGCTCTGTTCGATATCCACCCGAACACTGTAAAAAAATTACAAAGTTCTTGATAAATAAAAATAGTTTAGCGGATAATACAAATGCTACTTCTGATGCAATAGGGTAAAATAAATGGGTCTTATATTCTGTAGTTTTACAATATCAGCAGTTGTAAAAAGTACACAAAAACACTTTATTACCGTTTAAGCCGAAAAGGTAACTTTTGTTTTAACGTTCACTTTATACAAAAGTTTACCATGTAAAAAGTGGAGCAGTTAGAAGGATTCGGATATGGTAGCCGATCGATAGGGTTTCCAGCCGCATCATGGCAGTCAGCTGTAAAAGCAAACAATTCAGCTACAGAAAAGTAAAACCACAAAATTGCTACAAATCATCTCGAATAGTACCGGAAGGGTATTTTTGTTTGAACAAGTGTGAAAATGTGAACATTTTTATTACAAGTTGTCCGACGGACAAAAAATAAATGAAAACTTACCACTTAGTACTGGTGGTGAAAAAAGAGCAACAGAACGTTCTTTGGATTGTGATTCAACAAATTCTTCTTCCAGATTTTTGGGACGAGCCAGAACCGACAGTACACAAAAACTCAGAACCAAAGCTTTCGCCAGCATTGTTTTGAATGTTTTCGAACTTATCTTTGAAGTTTCAACTGATACTTAATTTTCTGGAACTCCGTAAAGCGCCGAATGGTCAACTAACATCGCGATCAGCGTTTATATCAGAGTAACATGTTTATTCGGGAAAGTTGTTTATTGCGTTAATTAATGTGACAGGGCAAAAATTTACTGTGGTTTAAAATTCACCGATTACTGTGGGTTTTAGTCCTGTCGTCTGGCGTGTATGTTTTGCTAGTTACCCATTTCCCCTTTGCCCTTTGCCTAATATATTCTGACGATTTATGATCGCCGCAGAAATCCCGCTAACCAAAATCAATTGGTCATAAATTTGAACGTTTGAATTGAGATGGAACCAAGTAGTACAGATTAAAAAACTTGCAGAATAAAGTTGTGAAACATTTATTACCAATTCCCATTTTTTAAGTTGTTGAAACTCAACAGAAAAATATAGCAAAAACTGAACACCCAGCAAGAGTTGAACTCGGGTCTTTGCAATTTAAAGCTTTTTCAATTAAAACAAAAATGTGTGTTGTCGAAAACAGTTATCTTCCAATTTCCATATCACCCCAACCCGAATGGTAACTTCATACACATGACCCGCCGGTTAAAAAGTGTATTCTATTTTTCTATAAATTGAGTTTCGTTTGCAAGCACACAGTGTGCAATAAAAAAAACCAATAACTAATTTAAAACCGACGAACATTCGTTTAGTTTTTGATATTGGATCACGAAACTTGGGCTACTTCGCAATTTAACACTTAAATGTATGAGACTGTTTCAACATGCAGGAAAAGAGGTGAAGACAAAGTAAACTGAAATCTTGTTTGTAAAGTAAACTGAACTCTTGTTTTTGACGTAAAACTCACGATCCCAAAACAAAACATTAAAGTTTACCATTACAACGCTATGGACGTTTAACAGAATATGTTTCTAGCACCATATACGGCCAGTTGCTCCGCAAACATACACTTACAAATTGGCGCCTATTTCCGCTGTTTGATTCGACCGGTTAGTTATAATTGCTCTTACCTGTTCATAAGCATTAAAACTTTTGATCGAAACTTACCGAAAGGATGTTGATGTACTCTAGTCTCTGATATATCATGCAAAACAGCATNTTCTATTTTTCTATAAATTGAGTTTCGTTTGCAAGCACACAGTGTGCAATAAAAAAAACCAATAACTAATTTAAAACCGACGAACATTCGTTTAGTTTTTGATATTGGATCACGAAACTTGGGCTACTTCGCAATTTAACACTTAAATGTATGAGACTGTTTCAACATGCAGGAAAAGAGGTGAAGACAAAGTAAACTGAAATCTTGTTTGTAAAGTAAACTGAACTCTTGTTTTTGACGTAAAACTCACGATCCCAAAACAAAACATTAAAGTTTACCATTACAACGCTATGGACGTTTAACAGAATATGTTTCTAGCACCATATACGGCCAGTTGCTCCGCAAACATACACTTACAAATTGGCGCCTATTTCCGCTGTTTGATTCGACCGGTTAGTTATAATTGCTCTTACCTGTTCATAAGCATTAAAACTTTTGATCGAAACTTACCGAAAGGATGTTGATGTACTCTAGTCTCTGATATATCATGCAAAACAGCATGATTTCATTGACGTTTTTGACATTAATGACTTTACGTGCATTTAGTGCAAGCAACGCCAGTTAGTTTTTGTTCCGGGGAAAGCTATAGGCCGGAATACAACCACTAACCCTTCGAATCGTAGAGAATTTGCGAGTACTATAAACGCACGAAAACGAGTGGTTAAAAACAAGATGTGGCCAACCTTAACATCGCAAGCAGCTGCGTTGTTTGGAGTTCAGTTTCTGTAACTTGTGTCGTGCAAACGACAAATTTATGATGAACTTTGACTTTTTTAATGCGAACGTGACACAAACACAATCACGGAATCATTGTGGGTTTTAGTCATGTTGTCAGACCCAAATGCTTTGCTACCTATTTC
>QXVZ01009294.1:0-11389 GCA_008931825.1 Phallusia fumigata | reverse complement strand
TATCATTAACTTTTAAACAAAATTGCAATTTAATCGTGTGCTTAGTATTTGACCGATATTTGACGTATTTGACAAGCATTTGACCGGTCAATTGACCAGTTTTTATTTGACCAGTCAAATACCCAACCCTACACCTACCTTTATTCTGCCAGGCCAAAATCAGCCTAGGTGGAAAAAAAAGGTTGTTTCTAATTGGTTGTTTTTGTCTCAGCTAAATCCAAGCAGTGGAACAGTTTGTCGCTTTTGCCTCAAAAACAATGAACCCATTCAAGTGTATGCCAGCCACCAAGTGAAAGATGAGTTTGATCGAGTAACTTGTCCTGTGTTAAGAAGGTAAGTTACCTGTTTGTTTTAACTGGTACTGATGTTGCAGTAAATGCCATTTGTAAATTTTTGGACCACAGTGGTGTGAAACCAGAAAAAAAAATGACAGCATGCACAGCATTTGTGCCATCATGTGTGGCTTCGGTTTGCCAAATTTATTTGGCCGAAATAGCTGTTATGACAAAGGTTTGGTTTTGGCCGAATAATTTGTTGCAGTTCGGCCGAAACAGAACTTTTACATGCAGCAAAAATAATGTTCTGGAACACCAACAATAATGTCCGGACCTTATTAATATTTGTTATTACTTAAAACGATGTTTGCTTTAAGGCACAAAACGTGTCTTTCCACCTACGTACTACACAATCTTTTAAACTGGTCTATATTTAACAAGTCTAAAATCGAAAAAATGTAACAAAGGAGTTACGAATTTTTGGTTTCGTCACAATAAAACTATTGTACAGGGTATTTTTGTGATCCTGCTGTTTACGGCAAGTTAAAGTATTTGTGATTGCTAATGCGATAATACAAGGACTTAAAGGTCAGATGGTGGTCTGGTAGATGTCTTCCTGTCACAGACAAGGCAATTATTGTTTCATTTATCGCGTCAACTAGCATTATTTAAAGCAATAGTGTTTTGTCCACTCCCTTCAAAATATCGGTAGCTCATTTGGACGACAACTATCCTGTTGTAGCACCACTGTTTGTCTGGCAGCAAAATCATGTGATCATGTCAAAAGTGTAGCAAATGGGTTTGCATGACATCACAAATGCTTTGGTTGATTCGGCCAAATTTTTTCGGCAAAAACTGCTGAATATTCGGTTTAGGTTCGAACCTAATTTAGCTGATTTTGTGCATCACTGGTTATGGGTCCCCTTCCTGACGAGGACACATATTGTTTTCACTCTGTTTTTTTTTCTTCTTTTTTCTTTTTACAAAAAAGCTTGTCCCCTGCAGCTTGTCCATGCACTTTTGTCATGAAATGTGTGATGGATTTGGATGAAACTTTCACAGCTGGTAGATATGGTCAAGGTGGTGTGTCATGAGTTTAGTTTAACCACATAGCCCCAGTGGTTATCCCACAAGCCTCCTAAAAAGTGTCAAATTACTAACAATCTCCGAATTGCATAAAATTTGGACAGTTTGTATAACATGTCATTGTGGTGCAATATTTAATGTTTTTNTTGTATATCATGTCATTGTGGTGCAATATTTGTTGTGTTTACCATATAGCCCCTGCAGTTACCCCACTAGCCCCCCAAAGTAGGTCAAATTGTTAAACAATCTCCGAATTTGATGATTTGTAGACAGTTTGTATAACATGTCATTGTGGGGCAAGGATTGATGTGTTTTACCCCATAGCCCCAGTCATAGGCGTCAANCCCTAAAATGTGTAATATTATTAAACAATGTCCAAACTTGATATAACTTGGACAGTTTGTATAACATGTCATTGTAGTGCACTGATTGCTTTGTTTACACCTATAGCTTGGACATGTATCCAGAAAAACGCACAATGTGGAACTTTGCATGTGTGGGGACCCATGCGATTATGCCAGCAAAAACAATCATGTCAGTAGTGCAGGTTACTGTAGGACCCAATTTAAAATAATGTGGGGAATATATCATCTTTTAATATCGGGTAATAGTGTCTGTAGAATATCTATATATGGTAAGTCACCCTTCTAGTTTTAATCCTAAATTTTTCACAAACAAGTTTCAAACAACAATATCTTGTTTTGAATTGGTAAACCAAATATCAGACAGCAAAACATATACAAACTGCAACTATGACTAAGCTCACTTAATGACAATCTGCAGTAAAGCGTAAAATTGAAGTAATCATAGAAACTAAGTTAATTATGAAATGAATTTCTTGATCGACAATGATTTGCGAGTTAAATAACCATTTTATGTTTTTGAACCTTTGCAGCTACATTTGTCACTATTGCGGAGCCACCGGAGATAATGCACACACAAACAGTTACTGCCCCTACAACTACGGTTCAAGGTATAATGCTCGAGGACTGTATGAGACACCATTCATGTCTTCTGGTCGGAGGCGTCCAGCACATTTCTAGTGTTTGTAAGCTGGTAAACTCGCTCACCAGTTAAACAAATTTGAGGGCTGTATATAACTGCCAGGATTAGCAACTTTAAATTGTGTTTGAAAACTTAATTCTATTGTTACAAACTCTTGTACTTGTTGTTTTTTTCATTTGTTGGCTTGTGGATTGTAGTATGCTGTGATTCTGATATTTTGTTACCAAACAGTAACCAGGCTTTTGCATTTGTTTGTAAAACTTATTAGTTGCCGATATTTCCTGTTGATTGATTTTCATCTTCCCTTCGTTTTACCTTCTACCACTTACGTTTATTTTGTGTCATATGCATTGTTGCATTTTGGCCTTAAACTGATTTATACATATTTAATTTCTTTTCAATCTTTTAGATTTTGTTCTTAAAAATTAAATTGTATATATGTATGTAGGCGGGTTTTAGCCCAAACTTTCATAGATATGTAGACTCATGGTATCTATTTTTGTACCTTATGTTTTTTAGGGTTGGGATTTTTATCTTTCAATTTTGTATTTTTTATGTTTCTGTGATTTTTAAAGTAGCTGTAGTAACTTGCGTATTTTTATGTTCTTTCAGATGCAAAATTCAATAGGATTTTTTAATTTACATTTTGGTTTAAATCACCGAAAAATTCTTTTTATTGAGAAACAATTATTGAGAAACAACAAGAATAGTCATGCAAAATTGTTTTGCACATGCAAGTTTGTTGGTTACTTTGTTCGCGTAAACCATAAACTTTGGAACTACTCAATCGAATACAGTGGGTTGAACCAAATTACAGCAAACTAGCACAAAGAAAACAGCTCAATGACTAAAGAGTGATTAATGGCATTATCCAGAAAGATGCCAATAAATTGCTTTCTGCTACTCTCTTGCTGGTCCAGATTGGTCTAAAAAAAGGTGAGCAAATATGTGATATATTGCTAAGTTTCAAAATTATTGACAGACAAAAGAGGTGGTCACTAAGCTGGGCTTAAAACTTTATTAAAATACGAACCAGTAAATAGGACAGAAGCGTCATTATTAATCACCCTGCATGCCAATATGGTATGTGTACCAGGGTTTGCTGCCCCCCTGGTATATTCCATAAACCTAATCCCAATAACCTTTTGTTGTCAAATGTTAAAGTTTTGTTACTGCAAAAAGAACAAGCAGCACCCTGAAGCATGGAGCATAAAGACGACAATTTAAGGTTTATCTGGGTTATAAATTCTGACAGCTGATCAAGTCAAATTTCCCTTTTCTACCAGCACACGAAAGAGGCGGTCTGGGGCGTGCTGTTCATTTGGGCCTTGTCAAAATATATTAAAATTATTTGGCGAATACAGGTAGAAAACAGACCTATCAATTGTTAAAGCCATGGTTTTGTTATCCCGACATGCAATTCAAAGCGCGAGACGACAACATTCGTTTGAAGGTATACAATACCTCTTTAATTTTACGATTGTTTAGCTTAGTTGTTTAGGCACAACTCTCTTGAAATTCCCACTCATATTCTTACCCAAATGTTAAACATGCATTCTTGTGAGCCCCCGTCACGTAAGGCTTACAAATGGCGGAAGAAAGAGACCCAGAAGAGATTTTCCATCCATTTACGTTCCATTATTACACGACCAGCCACGTTTATCGTCAGGATATCTACAGCTTGCCGTGGAACACCACGTCGACATACAAAAATAATAGGTTTAAAATGCAGATGGTAAAATAAACTTGTAACGTTGTGCACTTAAAACCAAGATAATTGCGTTATAATCGCCCTGTCTTATACTTTTTGAATAATCCAAAAGACTGCACTTTCAAGCAAAGGTCGCCTTTGGTGGCCGGAGGATCCAGGGCAAATATATGGAAATCATTTTCAGTTTCACTTATTTTGAGATTAACGATCTTGCGATAACACCGACAGCAAGGGCTAAAAATCCCTTTTGCCCACCCGCCATTCGCGATGTTTTACCCAATACGAAGACCGACCGAGAGTTGATTGACGTGTGGGGAAAGAAAGCAGCGAAATCAAAATGGAGGAAGTGGTTCTCCTCGACGATACGTCACACGTCCACAATTGAAAACAGGGGTTTGTCTAAACCAACTCCAATTGAGATCAAGTTTCTCAAGACGTCTGACAAACGAAAAGATTTTTTGGCTGGTCGGGCACAAGTCAATAACGCAAATATGACGAGACATCTACCTGTTCTATGCAGGTACAAAGAAAAGATTTAATTCGTCATGCTAATAAGTTCTACAATCAAGGAAAAAACATCAAGTCGTTGACGCTGATTGTTGTCTTCTTGTCAATGTTGAGCGGTGTATTGACTTTTTTATGCTGTTTAAATGTATTCGTCTGTTGACTGTCTAGCAGTTTGTCACATCAATACTCGAAGCATTTTTGCCCATTCCGGCTCTGCTCAATTAGATGAATTGCAATTCATAGTGTTAAATCGTGGTTTCGACATTGTCTGCGTGACAGAAACATGGCTAGATTCCAATGCTTCTGACGAATGTTTGGTAATTGACGGTTTTCAGTCTCCTTTTAGAAAGGACAGAAATGTACATGGTGATGGGGTGTACAACGCGAGTCGATGTGGCTGGAAATTACCACGATTCTTTGAGTTAGTTGCGGGTAAAAAAACACCGAAATAAGCATCGGCCATGAAATTGCATTCTACCGTGTAACAGTCACGCACCAAAGACCAAAAATATCTTTGTTGTTATGTCGCATAAATCGCACATGTACAGTTTACATACAATATGTAAGTAAGCTGTTTTTTGCATGAAGTTTACTGTGCAGCTGTGGTAGTTAAATACACTTTTCTGTCAAAACTTTATCAGATGGTTTCTCCGGTTAACTTAATCTTGAAAAAGTTAGGTTCAATTGGCGGTTTGTTAAGTAGGTTTTAAGACTGCTGTACACAAGAAAGACTCACAAGAGGTTGACGTTGCATTTGGAACACCACGATCCACAGTCATCGTCAGGATATCTGCAGTCTTGCGCGATACACCACGTCGGCATACACTTGTATTTTTGCTCATCCAGACTGAATGCGAATTTATCGGAGAAACCAAATTCGAGATCAGAAAATCTGCCAAAAAATGGAACTTGGTCGATTGCAACCTCTCGATTTCTGCAGGAGCGCTGACGCAAACAATTGACGTCACATTCGGAATAACGGCGGGAATCGGTGAGATCATTTCGAATGTTAAAATATTAAATGATTCATGAACATATTTTATTGGCTATAGGATACGTATTAACACCAAAGGTTACAAACAATTGTGGACTTGATGAGATTCTCCTGTTGGTATAATGCTGGAAAGTTTGACAGAAGTGTTTGACTCCTGTGTTGCAATGTCGACCAAAAGACGTGAAATTTGACAAAACAATCGAAATCAATTTACCAACATGCTACCGCACCTACCCTGGAAAGAAATTTGACATCAATGTAAGTTACTAAAACCCCTTTTTTATTTTATTAGTCCTTTAAGTTTTGATGTTAAATTTTATATTGTAATTTTTCTTCCCCTAATTTGTGAAAGATACGAAATGTATAATAGCGAATTAATTAAACTGGAGTGTTTTATTGCAACGTTACATCGCCTTTTGTCGATGTGTACAAACAAATTGTTTCGTTTTAAAGGACAACAACTCAAGTTGACCTGTTTCCTAACACTATTCACTTCACCGCTTAAGGCATCTTGACAAGTGAGTTTCGTGTTTACGTCATGTCTACGTCACCCATAATGACGCCTCAAGGTATGACGTATTAATTAGGTGTCGCCATTGCTGTGATAACTTGCTGAAGGAAAAATCCTTTATCAAATCTAAATGTCAGTCGGAATCGGTTTAGAATGCGACAACCTTTGGTTCAACTATGCGATAACATCAGGCTTGTGTGAAGTTGCACGGCGTTAGACGCCTTCAGTAAACCGAATGTCTGTACTTGCTGATTCCCGTTTTGCTTGAGCCCTATATACCACAAAACCGATTGAATCATAAACATGAGAAAGTGACATGGCACTAACCAGCAAATATATTGTTGTTCCAAAAGGTTTGAGAAAGGCCTGTTAACCCTTTAGTAAACTCTTATTACAAGCATGACTTTTGCCTTGCGGTGAAACTCAAAACCGCCATTTATTCGGTTGCAACTTGAAAAATGGCGCTTTGATGTTTATTGGTTCTTAAAGCCATAGAGACTTATCTTGTAATTGGGAACATAGTTTATAATGTGGTTTGGTTGATAAACAATAACTGCACAATTATTATATACTTTGTATGGAAGCAGAAATGGTTTGACTGTAATACTGAATGGATTATCTTTTGCATGCATGAAGCCGGCCACTTGTGCAATCAGAGTGGAAACCCACTAAGGTCGATTCAGATTCTTTGAAATCGGCAAAAATGTTTGTTAGATCAGAAAATGCTGGGATCCCACTTGTAAAGGTAACAAAACAAAAACTTTATTAAGTTGTGCAAAGCTTCGATGTACTTTTGGTTTGACCTATTGCAAATTCTACATGCAAGAAGGGCGACAGTTTGACAACATGTTAAATTCAAAACCTTGGAAGCATGACAATAACTAAAACGTCGTAATTGGCTACTGGTCATTACGCCACATAATTTCTTGTCGTCACTTGTCGTGTGTAACTTAATTGAAAACTGTTAAGTATGCCCTATGCAACTTGTAAGCATCACTTGTTTACCACAGGAATGAACCGTTTGCATTTCTGTGCTTTACTGTTAAAATCGCGTTTTTGAACATTGCAGGTTAACCCTACTACCTTTTTGTGTTGCAAATATTCTGGTACATCAAGAAAACTTTTTTAAGCCACTTTTGTTGAAGTTTCTTTTACTCGAGGTTACTGGTGTTATTTCTGAGACCAGTCCAAGTAAGCTTTTTTAAGGTATTTTAATTTTAACGTTTGTTATTCACTTTTTGCAAAAATAGTTTTAGTTGAATAACGGTTTGTTTAAGTCCATTTAAGTTTAGTAGCATTCCTCACCTAATATATCACTGTGTCTGAGGCGCGCCTTTCACTTCTGCGTGGTTTGCAGCTATCACAAACTACTTAAGTTTTATGAAATTGTGAAGTCGAATCATAAAAACACTATTTCCACAACAAGTGGCATTTTTCGTGACGCGAGTGGAATACTGCGACCCTTACGTGGGCATACAATCACTGAATAAAAATTCCAAGCATGCTGGTATCGATGTTTTCGATTTATTCCGCTGCATTTGCCGCATAGAAATTTATATTCCGCGGCATTTGCCGCAGGGCAGTGTTGGTGCAACAAACTAGCTAGTTGCTATTCAGTTAATAACTAAAATGCATGGTTTAAGGAAAGAGTAATAAAATTCAAGGGAAGCATTGAAATATGCGGCGCCGGTTAAGCTTCTCAACTTACATTAATAATTTCCGAAATAAATTGCTGGTTTCGTCTCGACAATTTATTTGGGAGGTTTTTATGGTATGCAGTTTTACGCATGTTAGTACACTGACAGAGATACGCTCATACGCCCTTCTACCGAATATGTCTGGTTCAACTCTTTAACAACACATTATGGTTTGCGAACATCAGTGTAGAAAGAATTGTGGAAGCAGAAACCCGAGAATTTTCGCTGAACGTTTTTCTGTTTGAATAAAAAACAACGATATCAAGCTTTTAATAGCGAGATATATACTTTTTACTAAGAACTAAGGATCAATGACTTCATCGTCAAGTGGCGATGTTATTCCACAGACAGATTGACAAAATTCTTTATTCAATGTCACACCAGTAAAAGTTATAATTTTAACAACTGGGCACAAGTATTTGAAAGTTCTTTCGAAAGTTACGGCTCCATTTAAACCAATATTCGCGCGAAGAGTTGTGTTTTGCTGCCTTGCAGAAGGTTTTTCCAATAACTTGTCGAACAGCAACATTTATGTTGAATTTTTGTTACCAGTTGTCAAATACATACAACCGCTACATTTGAGAAATTTTTGTTTCCACCCCAGAACTTTCCATTGCTTTCTAATTGCATTTGTCATTTTCCATTTCGTTTAACGCTTTTCATAACAGCAAAAATGCAAAACACAACAAAATACTGAAAATTTAATTTCCTATGTTTTGTTGCTGCTAGATCATTTCCTACATCGTTTTTCGGCGCATCAATTATTTCCACCCAATTTCCTGGTACTGCTGTATATAATCGCTTGTGAAAAGCGTTGTTTAAGCGCAAGAAAAATGTTATCATGGTTGTCACGAGTTTGCGAGAGCAGAGCAGCGGGACGAGGGTAAATTACCCCGGATTGTTGAACATTTGCAATTAGTGGAATGCCAAATAACGCATGGAAAAATTACGTGCTCTCGGTCTATGTTTAGCTTTCAAACTCTATATTTTTTTCGGACCGAGATTCTTTGTTATTTCGCTTCAACCGCTTGTCGGTTGGTTAATATCCTAAAATGCATTCACACTTCAAAGTAGTTTGTGGGATGAAAACGCATGGGTTAGTTTAAAAAGGTTGGATTTCTAACATGTGTTTTTAACACTTTAACGTAGAAGTTCTTTAGGTTTGTTACACTCCTCCGCCAACTCTTAACAACGAAATGGCTGCACCGGTGAGACTCGTTTTAGTTTTTTTGTGTATTTTTGTGTCCTTTTTATGCTTTTGCCAACTTGTACGTGTTTTGATTTGCAACAGACAGCAACAGGATATGTTCTCAACTCCCTCCAGACTCTTGGTCACACCATCACAGTGGTTGGGAGGCCTGCAGGGGTCAGGTGAAACAAAACAAACTTAGCTTGATTAACTTTGTAACGTTCTAAATGTTTCAAGGAGACATAGAAAGAAAACCTCGCAGCCCCGCTCTGGTTTTATTTATGTTGTTAATAAACTTTATCAGCAACAAAACCTCGCAGCAACAAAATTCTGCCTCGCAACAATTTCTTTTCTTGTAGAGTGGCGATTAACTTGCTGGTGAACAATGACGATCAAAACATCGGCTTCCATTTCAACCCTCGTTTTGATCAGAAAGAGATTGTGATGAACAACCGCGTGAATGGACATTGGCAGACAGAACAGCGAGCCAGGAAGGGCGACTTCATGTGGTCGCAAAGCTCTTTTGCCGCGGTAATTTTTTGCGGTTGCTCTTTGAATGTTGTGCAATAATTTCCGTTTGTAGCGGCGTTGTATTTGCTGGTGCTGTAATTTTGTTAGCGGTAAAGATAGCCTTGACGTGTATCGTTCGTATCATGGCAACATGTTAGCTTTTTTTAGCCAGCATTATCAGGTGTAAACCATGAAAAGAAAACGCAAACGCTGATATTCGATATTCGGGTTTGCACGCCAAAACGTTGAAACTGTGCACGTGTCTAACAGGGCATACTTTTGTTTTCCATTCGTTCCAATTTCATTTATCCGTCACATAACGATCGTGTATTGCAGTTCAAAATCAAAGTTGAATCCAACGAGATCACCTGCTCGTGGAACGGACAGAAGTTGAGCGGGTGTACATTCCAACACAGAGTTAATGCAAATACTTACAGCGGTTTGCAGGTGGTTGGATTCGATGTGCGCAGACTAGACATCGAAGACAACAACAACTCAGCAAAAGTGGTAAAGTGTTGATTTCGTTTTGTTATTTTCGGACCAAGTACGTGTGTGAAAAAGAATCCGCCCAATGTCGGTGATAATCTGGTGGGGTCCTTTATCACTGTTTTTTTTTTTAGTTTTCCGCAACCGCAACCATTCAGAATATATTGGTTCAAACAAGGCTGAAAAACGTGCTAAAAAAACACAAAACTCGGTCAAAATTCATTTACACAACCTTTATGGATAATACACATGTGTTGGTGCTGAATGCGTGCGCTCAAGTTCAACGTCATTTTGCAGTTAACTTTGGTTCACAATCTGATTAATAAAATGCGCTCTATTTTGATTTGTGTTGTTAATATACTTTATTAGTGAATTTATGCAGGCTCTTCTGGCAAATATTTTTTTTGCGTACCGACGCTCTTGGTTTTTTTCCTTAAGTCGATTTCACTTTTTCGTTTTTTATCCCAGTGCGTTGTATTTCGCGCTTTGAGTGTTATTCACCCTGAGGAAGACGACGTCGAAACGTCGGTACGCAAAAAAAAATATTTGCCAAAAGAGCCTGCATAAATTCATACAATGCCTGGTAGCAACAGTTCATTTATACTTTATTAGGTTTTTGTTTTGAAATCCATTGTTTTTTTTGCAGGAGACGATACTGAACGTGAGTGGCGATGCGGTTTTGGAAAAGAACATACGACTTTTTGCAACCATTGTGAATACAAGGTTGGTTTACTCTGAGTGGCAACATAGCGCACATTGCTACAGTACTTTGGGCAAAAACAATCAACTTATTTTGTTTGCAAGGTCATCTGTGAACTTCAAGGTGAACGACAGTGACGACAACTTTGCTTTACATTTCAATCCGAGGTTTGATCAGAAGGTGATTGTGCGCAACAGCAAGGTGAACGGAGCTTGGCAGAACGAGGAACGGAACATGGTTGTGCCGTTTACATGGCAAATGAACCAANGCAACATAGCGCACATTGCTACAGTACTTTGGGCAAAAACAATCAAATTATTTTGTTTGCAAGGTCATCTGTGAACTTCAAGGTGAACGACAGTGACGACAACTTTGCTTTACATTTCAATCCGAGGTTTGATCAGAAGGTGATTGTGCGCAACAGCAAGGTGAACGGAGCTTGGCAGAACGAGGAACGGAACATGGTTGTGCCGTTTACATGGCAAATGAACCAACAGTATGAGGTAAAGTGAGGTTGCTTTGGTTTAACCGTATGTTATGTGCAATAAAATGTTGGTGTTTTAATATTCCGTTGCATCGCATCGTTTTAGTTCGACATCTATGTGGGGCGAGATTACTTCTCGTGTGTGTGGGAAGGAACAGAGGTATGCAGATTCAATCATCGCTTCCCTGCGGCACAATGCGTTGGTCTCATGATCAATGGAATGAGCATCCAGGG
>QXVZ01009292.1:0-27243 GCA_008931825.1 Phallusia fumigata | reverse complement strand
AGACAATAAGGTTTCTACCAGATCCGTAAATTATCAACCAAATTACTGTTATTTAAAATAAAAAATGAGAATCAACAGATTTTGGATGCATGAAAATGAATGATTTTGCAATGAGGCCAATTAAACCTAATTTATATTTGCTGTTTGTGCGCCAAGGAAGGATTAAAAAAAAAATTATCACGATGACCTTGCAGTATTTTCGTATTTGCGCATATCTCGCTTTATATTTCTGACTCACGTCGCATGGGGGAAAAAGGCAACTATCTTTCAACCTCGTGACACAGGTAAAAATTTTAGGGAAAGTAATTTGGGAAACCAAACTGTTTTTCTTTCTGGCTGTTGCAGCCAGTGCAAAACGGCTGTTGTCCTATGAATGAACGGCATGCATCGGGTGATAGCAGGCTTGGCATGCAATCATTACCGGCAAATTTGGTTCGCTTACTGTTTTCGGCTCCCGCCGGAAGTGACTTACGGTGGCGGGGGAGGCTCGGGTCGAGTGTGACAGAGGCATCGCTACGATCCCACCACTCTCACTACTCGAGTTCTGTATGAGATACGTGCTGCCACCTGGCGACGAGATTATCTGCCCAACGCCCTGCTGACCGCTCAGACCTGACATGCTCATTGAGTTCTGTGGGAAAAAAAGGGTTGAACGAGGTGATTCCATATATCTTTGCACATAAATCTTGTCCATTAGTTTGTGTTTAAACTAATATTTAAAATGCTGGTGTCATGCAGCAAGCTGGTAAATCAGAAAGACAATATTCTACTTTGGATTTTATATTTAGGTGCTGACAGAACTTGGTTTATTTGTTGGCTGGTTAAATTTAAACAATTCACATTGTAGATGATGTAAATGGACACATACCAACTGCTGTTGTGTGGATCCAGTGTTCTGCGAGGCCTGATTGCCTGAAGTTGAATCAAAAAAGATTCCAGAGTTGTTGCTTTGTTGTTGGGTGCTTGTAAACAATTGGTTTGTGTCATTGTATTGAAAGGAGTTGGATCTACATGGAAAATTACACTTGTTAGTTTTGTACAAACACAATAAGGTTGAAAACACAATGTAAAGGTCAAAATTTAGCGAAATTGCAAACATTTTACTCACGTTGACCCATTGGTGTAACCGTGGTCTCCACTTGAATCCACATACTGTAACTGATTCGTTTGGTACATGGACTAAAATATTAAATGTTTTGATCAGTAACCGAATTATGTCATTAGGTTTTAAGAAAAATTGAATGAAATGCAAAATCAAATTTGATTTACCTGCTGGCTTCCAGCAACATGAATTTGCTGCGATCTTTGTTGTGGAGTGGTGATCTACAAAAACACAGATATTTTTTACCAGAATTCTATAGAANGTAACTGATTCGTTTGGTACATGGACTAAAATATTAAATGTTTTGATCAGTAACCGAATTATGTCATTAGGTTTTAAGAAAAATTGAATGAAATGCAAAATCAAATTTGATTTACCTGCTGGCTTCCAGCAACATGAATTTGCTGCGATCTTTGTTGTGGAGTGGTGATCTACAAAAACACAGATATTTTTTACCAGAATTCTATAGAAAGTAAGCTGATATATCAGTATACAATCAGTAATCAAGAAAACTTGTGTTAATGCATATTTGGTTCTATTCTAAAACAAGATTCACTATAATTAAACTGCAAATTAATATCAGTCAAAGATGATTTAGTTTAGATGACTACCACTGCCAGTTCTACCATTGCTATCTCATTATACCTGGTCTAATTTTATGAGATAGTGTTGACTGCAAAAGATTTATGATTGTTTTATTGTGTGAAGGACAACCAACTATGGTTTGAGTGGAGGCAATGACTCCTTTTACCCTGGGAAATGAAGGTTTCTCCTGATTTAATTCCTTCTTCACAATCAACTTTCCTGACTTTTGGTTTTTCTCTTCTGGTCTTCTAACCTCACATCTGATCAAAACCTTTCTGCTTCCTGTTGACTGTTACAAAATTTGAATGAAACTAAAAATTTGCATTTTTTAACCATAGGTAAATTTTCAAATATATTTCAGCATTTTTTGCCCTGCTGTTAGTTTTTATACCCTGTTTGGTCATTCATTTAAATTGCCTTTAAGCAGTACACTGTCATTCTATCTCTTTGGTCCCGACTGTCTAAATATATCAAGACCACAATTTTACCCTGTGCTCAACTGTACCTTAAAATTCCTTACTCAGTAACAGACAGAATCAATAAACATATTCTGCCAACACACACCACACGCTACTTCAACAGCAAAGGTCAAAAAATTCAATTCGTACTAAACAGTAGTGCAACAAATCAAACAATGACAGATTAGACATGCTTTGTTACTTTGCTACAAATCAAAATCAAAACCCAAAATCAACGGGTTATTAGGCTACATGAAAAAATTAAACGACCCACAAACACACGGTCTTCAAAAATATTGCCCCAGGCACTGGGCAAGATGCTTACACGTTTCAAATTCAAGTTGATGAGATTGGTGCCGGTGATAACGCGCGGCGTCGGCACACTGATGCACTGGCGACCCTGCGAAGAAGGCCTCGAAAGTGAGCTACTAGGCTGCTTGGGCTTACTCCCTATGGTTAGGTCCATCGCCTGTGGAAAAGTTGCGCTAGGCGAGGAATCGTAGCCAGCTCTGCAAGGCATCTGCTCGAAGCGACTTGGTGTTGCGAACCGCCGTTGTTAAACGGAGTTAAAATCACCCTGATTTTGTTCAAGCGTTTGCCCAACGCCTATGAAGCTGCGAATTGCACGAAAATGAAATCTCAATTTCGAAATACGGTAAATGAAACCAAAAAATACGAAGCCACCTGCCTTTTTAAAATCTTTACAGTGTTACTTTAGTACCATGGCTCGGCATTCGAATTGCGAACCGTCAAGAGACTACCAAACTCACGCGAGTTCGGGGCTTAATGATCCAACTAAACAAACTCGACTGGCAAACAAGGCTTCTGACGGCACCTGTCTATTCAAACAACGCACGATCATTCGCATCAACTGCACGGCTGGGCCAGCGGAAAGGGCCACATTTGAACCGGCCTGGTGGTAATACGAAACTGTACACGACCTAAAAGGGCTGTTTGAAAACCCGGCGGGGCGGACGAAATCGTCCCCTTAGCCAAGTGGTTCCACAAAAAAACGTCTCTTGTCGCGTTCCATTGTTCAAGCGCGCACTTTGTCGGCACAATAGCCATGAAACTCGCGGGGCAAACGCCGTAACGAAGTGAGCTAATAAAACGGACCAACGTTGCCTAGCAGCGCTTTATCAATTGACATGGCAGCCCGTCGTGTCGCTTGGCAACCGAAGCCGTTACTGATTTTCGCCCATTCGAACGAACGACTCTGTCAATAGAAGCGCAAACATGGGTTTAAAGTTACCTGGAAAACCTATAGTCCCGTTCTTTACAAATTTCCCGAGTTAGGTTAAATAAAAGAGAAATCACCTACTTTATCTAAAAAAACATAAACGATGCATTTAAAACCGAACTTTTTTACTTTTGCCTTCTTTTGTGGTTTAAATTACCAAAAAAATTAGACAAATTTACGAAAAATAAAACGGAAAACAATTATATTACACAAAACGACTTTACTCGGATGTAGACCGTACCACTTAAATTTTGAATTGTTTCAGTCAACTTATCGACGCAAAGGTTGGGACTAAAAGATTTATTGCATTCAATGTGGGACACGGGCAACGAAATACCAACGGACGTCATAAAACTATCACGTTACCACGCAACGGGCGTGGCAACACAAAGAGAAAGTAGATATTAAGTACATGGTCGCTTAGCAACGAGCAAATATTCGCGATTGTCAAGAAAGGCGCCAGTACAAACACTTGATTTCCTGAGCACAATCGTATAAATATCGATTGAGGAAAACGCCAACTGATGATTTTATGATATATCTCCATTCTCGCCCAATGCATGAGATTGAAACGACCCTTGCAACGGTGCGCATCCCAGCCAAGCTCTGTATTACGCGATTTTACACGAGAAAAGGTGCAAAAGTTCTTATCGAATTTCTGATAAAATTTGATGGGAAATCGAATTTATAAGGCACACTTTGTAAATTTTTTACATGTTTGAGAAAGTTTGAGAAAAATTAAATTAATGCAATTTCATGTAATTGTTTATAGATAGGGTACGACTGCTCAAAAAAGAAACTAATTGACGCTTATACGCATAATAGCAAAACCCTTTATGAGATTAAAAGTTCGCAACCAAAAAATATAAGTGGGTTTGCAAAGAACCTATGCTTTAACGAAACGCAAGCGGTTAATTGAAAAAAACAAAAAACAAACTTTGGTCTGACGCTGGTAATTGGTTTGTTATGCGGGTCCAGGGACAACAAACGCATGCAACTGTGACATTTTACTCTGAACATCTTACGCAGGTTTAACCTGTTCTTGCAACGCATAGCAGTCGATAAGAAGCAAAAAATAAGTTCACAAATCACTGTGGAGTGGATTTTCGTTTGGACGCGATTTGACGAAAGTCGCAAGAATTACTAACTTACGTGATGAACACAATGAACAGAATCCCAACGCCACAAATCGCATTTTAAACTATAGCTGCAAACTAAATTTGTACCAGGCAAACTGAGTTTTTGTTGACAAACGGTCACAAGATTAACACCAATTTTATCACCAGAAACCGATGCAACTATTGCCAGTAACGTATTTTTTTCTTTTTTCTTGTCTTTCTTACGAGGTTTACACCCGGGAGCAAATCCCGGTCCGGGTTTTGACTCTATGTGCGTCGACGCCTCAGCCCGTGTACATTAGCGTAACTGCGCCACCTAGCGGATATCAAAAATAAACGCCAACTGGCTTACCTGCTGAACCGGAACCAAAGACTTCACACCGTCCAGTTTGGTGTCTGCAAAGTAAAAAAAGGTTTTAAAACGTTAATGTGGTTAAAACAAATATATCGTTGCCACAAAAGTAAAACACCATAAAAGCATATTCATGCACATAACATGTCTACAAGCCGTTTTCGGTTTTGCAAGTGCGTTGTATTAAAGACCGTTGCAAGAAAACTTAAATTGTTCTGCGTGATATTAAGCCATAAATACGATTGGTATGACTTTAAAAAGTTTAATCTGATTAGTTAACCACAATAAAGTGCGGTCTGGGCGAGTAGAGATTACAATGCTCTTGCATTTTACCTTGGCTCGAATAATTTTGCTGCATGTGTGAGTTGCTNGATGATTTTATGATATATCTCCATTCTCGCCCGATGCATGAGATTGAAACGACCCTTGCAACGGTGCGCATTACAGCCAAGCTCTGTATTACGCGATTTTACACGGGAAACGGTGCAAAAGTGTTTATCAAACTGCCAAAAAAATTGTTGGAACATCCAATTTATAAGGCACATGTAAACTTTTTACATTTTTGAGAAAGTTTGGCAAAATTTAAATTAATGCAAACCGCCCAAAAAAGAAACTAATTGACGCTTATACGCATAATAGCAAAACCCTTAATTGAGATTAAAAGTTCGCAACCAAAAAATATAAGTGGGTTTGCAAAGAACCTATGCTTTAACGAAACGCAAGCGGTTAATTGAAAAAAAACAAAAAAAAAACTTTGGTCTGACACTGGTAATTGGTTTGTTATGCGGGTCCAGCGACAACAAACGCATGCAACTGTGACATTTTACTCTGAACATCTTACGCAGGTTTAACCTGTTCTTGCAACGCATAGCAGTCGATAAGAAGCAAAAAATAAGTTCACAAATCACTGTGGAGTGGATTTTCGTTTGGACGCGATTTGACGAAAGTCGCAAGAATTACTAACTTACGTGATGAACACAATGAACAGAATCCCAACGCCACAAATCGCATTTTAAACTATAGCTGCAAACTAAATTTGTTCCAGGCAAACTGAGTTTTTGTTGACAAACGGTCACAAGATTAACACCAATTTTATCACCAGAAACTGATGCAACTATTGCCAGTAACGTATTTTTTTCTTTTTTCTTGTCTTTCTTACGAGGTTTACACCCGGGAGCAAATCCCGGTCCGGGTTTTGACTCTATGTGCGTCGACGCCTCAGCCCGTGTACATTAGCGTAACTGCGCCACCTAGCGGATATCAAAAATAAACGCCAACTGGCTTACCTGCTGAACCGGAACCAAAGACTTCACACCGTCCAGTTTGGTGTCTGCAAAGTAAAAAAAGGTTTTAAAACGTTAATGTGGTTAAAACAAATATATCGTTGCCACAAAAGTAAAACACCATAAAAGCATATTCATGCACATAACATGTCTACAAGCCGTTTTCGGTTTTGCAAGTGCGTTGTATTAAAGACCGTTGCAAGAAAACTTAAATTGTTCTGCGTGATATTAAGCCATAAATACGATTGGTATGACTTTAAAAAGTTTAATCTGATTAGTTAACCACAATAAAGTGCGGTCTGGGCGAGTAGAGATTACAATGCTCTTACATTTTACCTTGGCTCGAATAATTTTGCTGCATGTGTGAGTTGCTCCAGTACCACGAATTTTGCGCATGCGCACTTGCAAACTGACCTTCACTGTTCGTATACATATGACTGTAAGACGACATGCCATCTCCACCCTGGTAGGAGCAACTCGAACCGTTTCTATGCTGTTGCTGTTGGTAACCCGAAACGTCATTACGACCAGCACTCGTTTTAACGTAATTGGAATGTTGGTTTTCAGCTGATTGCATAGGCTGAACGCAGTTGTTCGTGTTGGCATAACAGTCGCCAGGGTAGCTGCTCTGATATGTCTGTCTGCTAGGGTAGCCATCGTTACCGTACCCCCCGTAAGCGCACATCCCGCTTTGCGGACTGTACTGGTCTAGGGAGTTTGGACTGCCCATGTACTCTGACTTGATGTGCATTGCTACAAACTTGAGCGACTGAGCGTTCAAAAACCGAACAGGTGATCAGAGAATCGGATTCGGAGCTTTTTAAATGATTCATCCAGGGTGAAAAAGGAGCCGACGGTGTGCTTATTGGAATGCAGCGAATCAAAACTGATTAAGGGAGAAAGGGAGTGGGGCCAAGTCGCAGAGATTTCGCAGTCGGAAATACTACAAACCATTAGTAGCACAAGCGATATAAGCAAGTTGGTCCAATCATCGAATTTTAACATCGTTTTCGCACCGTTTTGATGCACAAGTTTGTTTACTTTCCTACTTCGGCGCACAAAGCACAAAGCGCCGCACCTAACAAGACGTTAACCCCGTGGGATTGATTAGACTTCAATGAAATAAGTTTTGCGTTCAAAAACGCCCCACATCCGTTTGATGGTGGCGGGACACATGTGAATGTAGGAAGGAACTTGGCTTCTCAATACAAATTCATTAGGTGACGGCAAAATGCGCAATGAAAATAAACACGCTTCTTTGTGCTTTGGCTGTACTTCTTTCCGCACATGTGCGTGGGGTACTACAGTTTGGATTTGGCCGCCTCCCTGCGGTAAGATCGTATAATGCATGCGCTAGGTGTTATTTTGTGAATGTCGTACGTCACGTGCCAGCGTGCACTGTCATATTTAGGAGTCTTTCTCTTTTTTACTCGTAGGAATTTTAAGCGTAATAGTTAAAGATTCGATTTTGGTAAATGCTGCGCTGATTTTAATCCTACGTGTTTCTTAAGTTAGGAGTGTTGGAGTTGAGTAAGTCAATTAATAAGATACAAAACAAAAGAACCAAATGGGGCATGATTAACTGCAATACGTTTTTAATCAAACTCCACCGACCATATTATACAGGGGTTTTAGTTAAATAGGAATGGGACCTTTACTGCGTACAAACCTGATTTAGCTGCAACCACGCTGACGTAGTGGGCAACTGGGATCTGGCTGTGCGTAGCACTGACAACTTGAGCGCTCTGCTGAGCTGATGATACGTTTTGCTGCATGTCTTGTGGTTTCGCAAGACGCTTGGTGAAAGCCTGAACACACAAAACAACATTTTGTAACACCAGTTAATAGGGGTTACGCAAACACGGGGCTATTCTTCGGCAACAAGGTTGAGCCAAGGAAAAACTCCCCTTTTGCCACACCTTTGATACAAAACAAAAACGCATTTGCTTTCGCACCTGCAGCTGGCGAAAATCATCCCCACGCCTGAGTGATCTTGTGCGCGCCCGTTATCTAATTAATCACATCAACCGGATATTCAACTTCATGCAGGTATACAAAGTCAATGGGAGTTGTCGATAGCTCATACAACTTAAACACCGCCCGGAACCGAAGCCCAATTATCCGCATCGTTCATTCCTCGGAAAGTGTCTAAGTTTTCCACCCAACGAACGTAAATCGAAACAACAGCCATCTGTGATATTGTGGCAACAATTATCGTGTGATAATTGTCTGATAGTTTGCTAAATTGGGAATGTCGCTAGGGCCGCCCGTGAGAATGATTCCACTACATTGTACATCGTGTTATCGCAGGGAAGTTGACTTTCGCGGTAATCTGATCAAGGGTTGATGAACAACATTCCTATACTTCAAGCCGCCACATGTCGGATTTTGGAGATTTTTTTATAAAACCAGGAAAAACCTTTTTTATGAAAGGCATTGACAAAAGCTTGTTAAAGCAGTTTTGTGGAATTTTCTTTAATTTGCTCAGTATCAAAATTTTTCCATACAATTTGCTTTTGTTGTTTGTGCCTAAATACATTTTATCCTATTAGGCATTTAGTTTCACTTCAGGTTGTATGATATAATACCAATGATAAACTATACATACATTTAAAACATAAATAAATAAAACTAGATGCTTGGTTTTTCGAAAGGATTTCATAAACCAAGACACATTTTCTATTATTCAAACGGATAAATATTCAATACCTGTATTGCTTTGAGTTCCTAATTTCCTAGGCATTTTATAAAACAATTGTTTCTACAAGCAAACCTATGGGTTTTTTACATACATGTAACTAATACTTCCAACCCAAAGGACATGTGAACAAAAAAAACCTTTTTGGAGCATAAAGGAGTGTAAAATAGGGTAAACCTTGAAAAAGTCCCAAAATGCATTTGAAGGGTTGGAATGAACCAACCTTGAAAATTGGCACTTCCAGGTAACTTATATTAATAAGTAAACATAGCAGTTTTAAAAACTGTTGATTTGTGGGCCTTGCCAAAGGGCCAAATGGGTAAGAATTTTGATGACTCTGTTTGACCAAAAGTAGAAAATAAATCACTTTTCAAAACAAAAATGAATGAATATAAAATACCATGTGAAAAAATTATGCAACATTTTCTAAATTTTTCTTACATTTTTTGGTAAGCCATGGCAGTTGGATGACCATGGTATAAAATACATTTTGCAAAATTTATACTGTCTTCTGTGATTACCACCCTATTTTGTTGCTTAGTGTAAGAAAGGCCTGCAGAGCATACAGCTCGAAAAGCTTTCAATGCGGCTGACAAGATGTTTTGAAACTATTTTACATTGAACTAAAAAAGGTATGCGTGCATTTGTTCTACACATAGTGTATTAAATATTTTTGGTTTATTTCTCTACTTTAAATATGTGCGATACTGTGCAACCTCACTTTTCAATTATGTGAAAATATTTAACATAATTTTGATTATTATTTGATGCTTCAACAGTCACATCTTGTAAACTGCGGGGTGGCAAAAGAGGCTTATTATTTTGAATAAAACTATTACATTGCTTTTGTTCAGTTTGTTTAGATGCAATAGTTTCAGACATTATTAAGGTTGTAATTAAAAGGCTGGTTTACATGGATTTTTTAAGCCAAGTTGATTGACCTACAACATATGTCCGGTTTCCAATTACCGCATAAATCAGTTGGTTTGAACCTATCCCACACAGAAATGTTGGCACATAAAGTCATGAACATTTTGACATATCTGGGTAAACAGGCACACTACATTTAAAGGTTGCTGACCCCTGATATAAACTTTACTTGCATCCCCCCCAACAGTCTAAAAAATTAGGCAAAGATGTTAGTTTTTGGTTTGGCTCTAGACTTAGGAAAACAAACAGCATTCATAAACACATTACATAACAATAAACAAAAGCTGGAGTTCGACCAACTTTTCGTAAGCATTAAATTGTTTCCATTATGGTCTGTTTTCACCCACAACTTCCTCAATCAGTATACCAAAGGTAACAATAGACATATAGTTTTCTTATATTTATGCTTTATATGTGGGACCTATGGCGCAATACTTGAAATCGATAAACAGAGTGCAACTAAACTGCTTTGTGACAGGGTGAAAAATGTTATCAAACTACAAAGATGTCAATCAGGCTGTTGTCTCACAAAATCATGGAATCCAAAGCAGAAAGATAAAAGACCCGAGAAACATCTCAAGAGCTTTGCATTGCCTTTGCTGTACTAAGCCCTTATTTCTACCACTATAATGTTTCGTTGCATAATGAATGGCAGAGCGCAGACTCATAATTTTAATCGTTGCTGTTTATATTATATTGCATGTTAAATTGTTTAGTGTTTATTCATTTTAAATTCAAACTAGCAAACAAGGGCATAATTCAGTTAACGTTTAATTCTGACAACAATGTGCAAATAATAGTGAAAACAAAAATCTATTCTTCGGCAACATATCCACAAAACATAACGTTCAAAACATAACGTTTAACATAACTAAAAGGAAACCATGTTAAAAGTTGTTGAACTGTTTTTTTACATTTTTTGCTTTATCTTTAGAACGATAAATGAATGCTTTAAAGTAGTCAAATGCTGATCCAGCAGTCAGATGCAAGTATTGTATTAAACTGTTTCAATTTAAGTGAGATAGTCCCACACAACCAAAGAAATAGAATAATTATGCTAAATAATGAAATCATTATGAAGCAAAGCACATAATTTAGGCATACTACTACAAAAAATTTGAAAAAATCGTTACCTTGATACAGTCTCCAAGGATACCGTGGCTATGGCGTTTCTGTTTCGAGGCAACTGTTGCCCGACGAGACGAAAGCCCCAATATTCATCCGCGCTTAATATTTTCCAACAAAGACGGGGCAATAACTCTTCATTTACAAAATCAAATTTTCAGTTAAAAAATTGATTTTGTACAAACTGATAAAATTAAGGATGCAATTGAAACTTGTTAAAAAGCAACCTAAAAACCTTACATCTACAGTTTGCCCCATGTGACGTCACGTCTAATGGCGGCAGTCGCCATGCCAACTTGTCAGGAAGCTTAGTTTGTTCGTTTCCTTCCAAGAACTGTAACATTTTGTTTAACTTAAAAACTTAGTACATCAGACATTTTTGTCTTCAGGCAAATCAGTTTTAGGCAGCAAAATCCCAAGTGTGGAATTTGTTAATGGTGGTTTTAGTGTTGGTATTAACTGCAACCAGTGAGGACTAAGAATTATAGGGCATTTAATAATAAGTGGCTATGTGCAGTGAAGGAAGTACAGTCTGAAATTGGACATAGACTTTGGTATTGTATTATAATTCTGTGGTATTTTAGGGTGTATGTTAGATGTTCCAATGATAACTTTAATTAATTTTTGCCAGGTCTACTACACACAGAATTAGTTTGATCTTGAAAAGAACTATGGCAACTTTGGAAATACCAACACCACCCAAACCCAAGCTTTGCATATGGGCTGATCTAAATGTTCACAACATGGACCAATTAATGAAATGTGGGTCAACAATGGAAACAAGAAAACATTTGCAACGTATATTCACAGTTGATGATTCACCTCGGGGAAGGATCATTTTGGATTTGTACCAACATGCCATCCGATTTGCCATTTTACAAAAATTTAACAATGAACAAGCATCAGCATTTTTCTCTATAGTTAAACAAACTCATGAGGTCTGTACTTCAACACCATTTGGAAACGTGGAAGAATGTTTTACATACTTTCGTGAACTGGTTTTAACACATGCTGTGCACAGACCACCTTGGAGTCTTGAAATATTTGACACAGAACAAGTCACTGCTCTAACCAACTACGTTGTCAACCACTATTTTCGACATTACAAGTTGTATAAGTATGCATTTACAGCAAAGGTTCGTTTGGACTTGACTTTGCATTATGATGGGTTACCTCCATCACCCCCACCAGAAGTAGATGACAAAGTTGATGCAACTGGGCAACAAGAAGGCCCAGCACAAACCCCTGAGGCTGCTCCTAACACTGAAGTTTCGCTGACCCCATCTCCACTACCCACTGTTGAAGCTGTTAAGTCCAGTGAACATACGGATGAATTAGAATCACTTGTTCGCAAAGCAGTGGCCACCCAGTTAAAGCAAATGCATGCTGCTGTTGAACAGCAATTAGCTGACACCGATAAAAGTATCACTGACAAGATTCAACATCTTGAGCAAGGTGGATCGCCACGTGGAAAATCCAGATCTCCCAAAGCTAGTCCCAAGGGTAAACGCAGATGAGCAGATAAAAATGTTTGAAACATTTATTTTTGAAAGTGTTTTTAAAAGCATATTTTTACAATAAAATCGTTCAGAAAATATCCTACATGTTTGCAAAAAGAGAAACTATATCTTATACTTTATTGTAGGGCAGTTGTACTATGAACAAAAAAGTTGACAGGATATTTTATGATCATATTAGGGTTATAATTGGACAAACATATTATGAACTTACTTACTATGGCTGGTTAGTGAAATGGCAGTGTTTGATCAGAATCAAAAAAAGGGAGGAGATTTGGGAAAGGGTACATACTGACAATAAACCTCAATCATGTAATTGACCATCCAAACTAGGTCTTGCCCAGGAGCGATTCCAATAAAGGGTGCCATTGCATACTAGAAGCACCAACTTTTAGGTTATTGAAAAAAAAACATTAGCCAATGCATGCCAAACACTGGTGCCCATGCAGGATTCAGGATGAAGGTTTAAACTGATTCAAAAAGTCTTTTTCAAGTGGATGCATTTTCCCAGCGATGACCAGTGAATGCAAAGGAGGTCCGATGTCACAGTAAACTAGGTCCGTAAGTTGGCTTGCTACAATTTTTTGATTGTCCCATCCAATTCGCGATAAAGCAACACACATGCTGTCTGGTTGCAATTCTAACCACAGGAAAGCATTAGTGAATGTTTAAAAACAATAGCAGATGTGTTACCATGGTCGAAAGGATTTCAACAACTGAAACTTCTATTAGCAAATAGTACACATTGACATGTTGTTTAAAAGAAAGAGAAGCCCCATTGAAAAATTTATATTTGCTTATCAGTGATATATGGTATTTTGCAGGAATAAAGTTTACTAAAGATTGTAAAGTTGTCAAGCAACTTACTAGTTTCTATATTGCTCTCCCTTTTCTTCTTTAAAACTTCTAGCAATTGTTCACATGCAGTGTTTGCAGTCATGTACCGTGGTGGCTCATACACCTTTTTCCCCCTGTCAAATATGAAAATTTGTAAAAATTAAATGCTCCACACTTTTATTAGCATCTAGAGCTTGGTTGTACCTCATTAAATTTTCAATTGATTGTTCTTTTACTTTGATGTCCAACAAGCAAAGAGTGTGCAACCCTCTCTGAAGATTTGATTCGATTTTGTCATAGAAGCTATCAGGTTTCCAGGTTTCTGTCCAAAACACAATTGAAACTGTCTCACCAAAGTTGTAAAGCTGCAACAACATTGTAAGTTTTATACCCATTCCAAAAGCATTATTGTAAAAAATGATTTTTATAACACAACAAACATACTTATGATAAGCATGATTTGAAACACTAGAATGGTGGCTTTCACCATGTTGTTATTCCATAGAGACTAATTAAAAACAGATATTTTCACATTGTCGGCAACAGTTTTTTATGACATGATTGTTTCTGCAGACAGAAATACATGGGTTCCCACACATGGAATGTTGTAGAGTTGTAGGGTATTGGAAACAAATATGTATAGGACATTAGGACAATATCATATATTTTTAAATGTTAAAAAAAATTATTTTATTTGTTAAAAGCCCAATCTAAAAACCTTAGGGCTAGATAGTCAATCTTCAGTGATATGTGGTTTAACACAGCAGTCAATGCACAACAATAATGTGTCATACAAACTGTTTGAATTTAATTTAATTTTGACATTATTTAGTAATTTGACCCATTTAGGCTAGTGGGTGGGCAAATGTGACCCTTCTAGAAGGGGACCCAATAATAATGTGTTTTGTATGGTCCTCCTACAATACAATAATTGACTTGTATTTTTATATGTATCCAATAGTATGGTCCAATTTTTACNCATGATTGTTTCTGCAGACAGAAATACATGGGTTCCCACACATGGAATGTTGTAGAGTTGTAGGGTATTGGAAACAAATATGTATAGGACATTAGGACAATATCATATATTTTTAAATGTTAAAAAAAATTATTTTATTTGTTAAAAGCCCAATCTAAAAACCTTAGGGCTAGAAAGTCAATCTTCAGTGATATGTGGTTTAACACAGCAGTCAATGCACAACAATAATGTGTCGTACAAACTGTTTGAATTTAATTTAATTTTGACATTATTATTAGTAATTTGACCCATTTAGGCTAGTAGGTGGGCAAATGTGACCCTTCTAGAAGGGGACCCAATATATAAGATAAAATCTGACACCATCTCAACCATGAGTGTTCAATCACATTAAATTGTTGGCCTACACATAGATATATGTAAATAATATATATAGAGGGGGAAATTAGGTAAGGGGCCATGCCATAAGTGAAGTAAGGGATAGGGATGTACAAAGTAGACTGTGATTTGGTTCAGACTGTAATCCAAATTTTCTGTTTATCTTGGGTAATAGGAACCAATATGTTGTTTTATTCAAAGGCATTTTAATGTGCAAGTGAAATTTATCTAAACTTGATTCTTAAGTGAGTGGCATTTACAAATTCTGCAGCACTGACACAATGCCGTTTTTACAGTCAATAATCTGCCGCACATTTAAATAATCATAAATATTACCAAAANGTACAAAGTAGACTGTGATTTGGTTCAGACTGGAATCCAAATTTTCTGTTTATCTTGGGTAATAGGAACCAATATATTGTTTTATTCAAAGGCATTTTAATGTGCAAGTGAAATTTATCTGAACTTGATTCTGAAGTGAGTGGCATTTACAAATTCTGCAGCACTGACATAATGCCGTTTTTACAGTTAATAATCTGCCGCACATTTAAATAATCATAAATATTACCAAAAAGAATTCGCAACGATTTATAGAAGTACTGATGAAAATTTTTGCAGCATCAGCGAAGTTTAGATGCATCTGTTGGACATGCAACTCATTGCTGTTAATCACATACAGTTAAACCAGGGAAAATATTAGTTTCCCTTGCTGCCTCTCTGACGAACATTTTAACCCTTTTTGAGATAACTGTAATGACTGCCTGCATCATATTGTTTAGATGTTAAAGTTATATAAGATTTTCTTACAAAATAATCAACTATTCTACTATGAACATCCCTCCAAGCGCATTAATTGGATTTTTTGGGAGAGCCATTGGGCATATGTTTTAACATGAAAAATCAGCACAAGCTGACATGACAAGCTTGTTATGAAACAGATAGATTAGCATTGGAGGAGATAGATCATTTTGTCACAATTAAAATATAGGGTCAACCTGCCACTACCAGCAACAAAACATAGTATTAGGCTCAAAATATTTATTTGAAAAAGTTTTATGTTGATCACTTGGGAGTTAGTTGGACATCTTACTTGATTCAAACCAACAACATAGACTTACTTGTAAACCACAACATCCAATGGCATTCATGATTGATGCATTATGGATGACCTTGTAGGGAATATTTTTGTCCACTGCTCTAAGAATTAAATCACTGTGTGTGGTTGCTCTGTAAAATACAAATTTAAAGTCGTTGCCTTCAAATTATTGTTCTCATTATTTTTCTTTATTGCAAAAACTAGTGGTGCAAAATATTACCCAAAGGGATCACCAATAACCAGGAATGCCACGTCTAGCTCTTTTGCTTTTGCCAAAAGTGTTTCAGATTCCTGTTCCACCATGTCTCGATCGGCTAGAATGATAGGTTTTCCATAAAACGCTTCCTATAGTTCATACATATTATTTTTTGTGATATGTTAAACCTCAGACAACCTGGCCGAATAAATTCTGATAAAAAAGCATCTTTTGACTTAACAATGGCAAATTCATACCCCAAACCACAATGATGTTATGTTTATTCATACCAACTGCTTACTGTAGATACTCGCATCACTGCATTGTACTCCACAGTTAACAACATTGTAATCACTTGGCTAAGTATCTACCATTATTACCCACATACGATATAACAGTCAATTGTAATGTTTGTTGCCCAATGCTTTTGGGTATTCAGTGCATAAGATTATACTGTATCAATAAATTCATTTTATTTTTAAGTATCAATTTATCATTGGGTCTGTGATGTATTCAATTAAGGTGATTTTTCTGATCAACCACTATATAGATAATGTAATTCAGATGAATTTACTGTTTACTGTATAATTCTGCAACTTTTACAAACATTTCAACTGCTTGCAATCTAAGTATAACAATAAAGATAGTCATGTAAGCAAATATACTAACCAGGTCATCCTTGCCACATGATAAAATAGATGTATATGCCTCTAAGTATATTCTTGATGCAGACTTGATAACTTCCAACCCTTTTACTGTTACATCTTTAGGTCCACCCAGACCAAGTCCAACCAAAAAGAACACCATTCTAATTAGGATTTTTCATAAATTTGTAGTAAATAAGTAAACATCTCCAACAGTGGTTACTGAAGAGTTAAAAAAGATTTAAAAGTGACATCAAAGAAACAATAGATCCCATTTTTGTTGTAAACTGGCATAAACACAAATGCAAAGTTCAATATTTTACAAGTGACATTGACATTTTAATGAAACATGTCTGATTAAAAAATCATGAGAAAGCTTGGGAAAAGAACTATTTTATCAATGATAAACAACAAATAGTAATTTTCAGTTTACACATGTTTGCAGCAAAATAAAACCCATTTTACTCTCACAAAACACATACAACATTTATGTGCCACCAAGGAAAAAAGTATTACATTATCTGTTTATTTTAAAATGTGCATAAGCCCGGTTTGCATCTGCCAACTTATGTAGTTCATACTTTTGTCTCATCACTTCACCACTATTGTTATATGCAGCGAGAATTTCATTAGAAATTCGCAGGCCCGCTTCTGTTGAGGGTTTTCCCTTTCGTATGTAGTTCAACAACCACTTAGCAGCCACAAAAAATTGCTGATGAGGTTCTAATGAATACGGCACTTGATATGAACTTGCTCCATATCGAATAGGTCGTATGTTTACCACTGGTTTCATGTTCTCAAAAGCTTCACAAAACACTTTACGTGGATTGACTTCAATGTTAGCCTTTTCATTTTCATTAGCAGCATGATATTTTTTTAACTGCACAAGTTTAATGTTAGCCAAAGTCGATTGCATAATCCGTTCTGCAGCAAACTTTTTGCCCTCCTTCAGTATCATTTTTGTAAACTTGTCAATTGTTGGGTCATACAATGTGGAGTAGGTTTGACCTGAGGGTGCTGCTTTAATTTTTTTAATTGACATCTCATCACCTTCTGTCGGGAGATTGTCTTCAAAATATTTTGGGTTGGGTTCAGGATCAACCATATCTGGTGCATAAATTCCATAGTTTTTGTTTGACTGTGTAAGGAATCCACATTGATATGTAGATATCACATGTTGCCTTCTACATATCCCAAGCAAGTTTAAAGAGTATCTCACCAACATCCTAAAAACAAAGATTGAAATTCTCAAAACAACACATATACATATAGTTGAACCTTTCTCATGCATGTAAAAATGATTTTATATCCTTGCTTGCTTTAGTTTGTGTTATGTTAAGGAAAGAAAACATGCCAGTACCAAGTATGCAGACAAAGTACATGTGACAATCAACCATGGGGTGCCCTCATAGAAACACACAAAAAATATGCTTTACATGTTTACAAATCACAACATTTTTAGGGTGTTTTGTGTATTTACAAGTAGTATTATCACAACTTTTTTTCTAGCATGCACTTGAGCCTTAGCAAACTAGTTTTGGGGTTTTCATTATAATTACAATTTTATTATTCATGTCATGCTTTTTTGAATTGCTGTTTAAATTTTGTCACAATAAACTAAGATTAAAAAGTGCAAAAAAATTGTAGTTGACTTGTGCGAATAAAATATGCATAAATTTTGTACACCACGACTGCTGGTACACCTCTAGAGTTTGTTTGGTCAATTTTTAAGTGCTAGATTCGGACAAACCAATTTCATACCAATGCAACAATGAAAACAAACAATGCCTCCCCCACACACACGTGCTACGTAGCACGGACAATAGAAATAAAATTCTTTACAGCTTGAAATAACCAGGCATCGGATGTGTCTGCTACTCTGCTGACTCTACTCTGCTCATATGACTGCAGCCAGGTTAATATTTTTAGCAGCCAAAGAGTATGTTAATTTGGATAATCCACAACTGGACCACTAGAAAGTCATCAAAGCGCTGGAACAAGTATAAGCTTGAAGTCGTAAACATTTTTGAGTGTTTGAGCCAAAACCCGACGTGATGAATTAACACTCCAACCGAGATTTTAACTGTTGTAATGGGCATTTTGATAAACCAAAGCAACTTCAATCAGTGCGGTTGTGATGTTAAAGGTGCACAACCGAATCAAAACTATAAATCGCTTTAAATGTGGTAATTTCGGGATAACAGGCCTTGTTATTTTACAAATTTAAAGAAATAATAATTAACACATTGTTATCTTGTTAACCAGGCGGCTTTTGCCATGCAAAGTCTGAAAGAAAAAATATTTCTTACTGCAAGGTGACTGATCCTTGGACAGAGGTTTACAAAACAAAACTTAACTCCTATATTTTGCTCCATTATCCACTCAACTGATCCTGATTATACGTTTTACCGCCAGAAGATAATTTTCCCCGTACCCCTAGATCAGTTTCGCCAGATAGACAAACTGTGTAAAAATGCAGAAACGGACTGACTGAAATACTGCCTATCAATGGTTGACAACTATTTTGTACTAACAAACATTTAAGGCCAAAGATTCGTAGCAGGGTTTTCAGAGGAATATTTATACCGTCGGCTGTACTGACTACCGATAAATAAATTCATGCCATTTGGTTTTTGAATGCAGTGTAATAGTAAAAAGAAAGAACAGAGTTGTGTGGTCAATTCGTTTCCGGTCCGTCAACATGTAAGGGCGCGAAATAGGGGTCAAACACAAGTACAAACGCATTTACAACAAAAATAAAAAAGGCAAAAATCATGGTCGTTTCATTCCGTGTCGTTAACGGGGTTTCAGACAAGTGTGGCGAAAACGTTCATTCACCAGAAATTAAAATACGAGGATTGTGAGCAATTGTCGCCTTGGTAACCGCGCGGGCATCGGCAGCGATTGGGAGACTCACACCTTCCTCCATTTTGACAGGGTTGATCGCAAACAGCTGCAATAATCATAATTCATTTGATTTAAGAGAACAGCCACAAATACCGGAACTGTTTTCTATTTTTGTGTCATAGTACAAATTTTGATGGCTCTGATAGGCGTTATAACCAAATTTTAGCATAATATTTACCTGTGTATCTAGGGGTGGGCTTTATAGCCGTAGAGGGCCAAATACGATTAGCATTAGAAAGATACTAGACTGCGGGTGTTACTTTTATTCAACGTAGTTAGGCTTTGGGTTTCGCACATCATGTTTTTAAATAGAAAAATAACCGTTCAAAACGTAAGAGAGAGAAAAATTCGCAAGTAAAGCTTTGTTTCTAGCATTTACGTCATAAAACATAAATTGAACTCAGTCGGTTGCGCTGCGTGGAAACAAAAGAAACGATTCGTTTAACTGCTGCACTAAAATCGTTGCTATTCCCGGCCCCACTTTGCACAGCCCTGCTATAAGCAAAGACGAAATCCGTTTGCTTACGTGTTTGACAGCGCGACCCCGTCCAACCTGGCTGACATGTGCAGGTGTAAGCTGCCGAGCAGTAACCTCTGTTGAGACAGGGCAAAATGCAAACTGGCCGGTGGCATCTTGAACCTGTCCACCCACGGGGGCAGTTGCAAGATCCGCGCGACGAGCAGGTTCCCCGGTTTAAGCAAATATGCTTACATTTCGCTGCACAGAAAATATCATGAAAAATTATTCAAACTCCCGCGACTTCATAATTGTAAATTTTTTTGCAACTCTGTTTAAGATTTGGACAATAGCTAGCCTTTAGAAATTTAACTCTTATTCAACTTGGAAATCGAACAAGATTGCCTTTTTTCCTTTACAGATACAGCTAGTACCGCATAGACTTTCGATTTCTATGATTTTAACCAATATTTTTTCATTATCCATAACTTTTCAATAGCCCTTATTTACAAGGATGCGATGTTTAGCAATCAAAGAACCATCTTGACCCCCTTTTACCAAATAAACCACGCCACGGGGCCCACAAATTTACATTTGAATAACTAAAGATAATAATTTTTTGTTTCATAGTCGATTCCTACTTTCATGAAAATAAACACTACAGTATTGCAACGCAAAAATGTGTCAAACATATTGTTGTTTCTTTGAGTGACGGATGCCAAATAAAGGAATAAAGCAGCCGCGGTTGCCGATCGTGCCCTTATGCCATTGTTAAAACAACCCAACGGATTCCTTTTCATATGTAATGATAAAAATTTCGTTTTTTGTTTTGTTTTATGGAAGAATCATCTTACAAGAACATTGTGGTTCGCCGCTCCAGTAACCTGCCAGGCAGGTGATGGTGAGATTAGTGGAGGGAATGTAACCGTTCAAGCAGCGGAACTTAAGTGTCACATAGGGATCGTAGAAATCTTGTAACTCCGCGTTATGCTTCAACTGCACAAAAAGATCTTTTAAAAACACAACGCAAAAAAATTTTGATTTCCTCCTGCCAAGTGTGCAGAAGGCAAAAGACCTTTAAATTTTAGTGATGAGCCAAACAATTACCTAAAAACTCGGCACTGAGTATAAAAAATCTGCCTAAGCAAACAAAAAGTTGCGTAATCACAAGTAAAGGTTAAAACATAAGTTTACAACGCGAGCATCATCAAAGTCCTCCCTAAAAATGGCGAGTGTCGTCATATAAACGTTCCTGCCTATGTTCGAAAGGTCAAAAGCGAAGAATGCGGGTCTTGTTCATTGCTACGTCATGTGTAGGTGACGACATATTATCCCGAGCATACAAGGTCAAGCAACGAGTATTCACATGGGATGCTCGGTGCTCGACTGTACAGAACCTCAGGCCGCACTAGCAAATTTGCAACAAAGAATTCACACATTAGTATTTTCTTGCAATTTTACCTTGACGTTTTTCCCAGCGATAAGTGGCGGTCCGCACGGCAGTAGCTCCAGATCTGATCTTTCCATGATGTCGAACAAAAACCCTGGCTGGTCGCATGTCGGGTGCTTCCCCGACCAGGTTCGGTTATGTTGACAAAATCTCTGAAGATCACCTTTAGCAAAATTAATAATATATGAGGCACTGTTTTTTATTAACCACGATAATGCTGTAATACCGTACAGTGCTTATATCAACTGGTGTGGACAGTAAATAATACCTTTCTAGTGCAAATCTATGGACGTCGAAAATAACATTTAAAATTATTGCATTTCCTAATTTTTTTCCCACCCAAGTCCGAAAGCTTCCTAAATGCCGCTTGGCCTGATAAATTATATCGCCGTACCCCATTGAATTGATTTAAATCCATCACCATACTGCAAAAATGGTCAAACAACATATTTATGATCAGTTGGTTCACTTTGGTATAATCAATCCCATCAAACGCCAATACTAGTAGTTTCACCAAGTCCATTTGGCAAATTGAAATGACTCATAACAGTAACTTCATTAGGTTTGGTTCAAAGCATTTTTGCTGTAACATATTTTCCCGGTCACACAAAATTTTCACTGACTGTAGCTTCCAGATAATGCTTAAAAATTGTTACAAAACTACCGTTGATGAGACCATATCCCGGTAGGCATGTGATGTTGACACCGTCATTGTACTGAACTTCACCAGCTGGTTCGATAATGGCATTTGGCACAGGTGGGTGAGCTCCGCAACTTACACGATTGCAGGTGGGAGTTTCGCCGTCGAACAATCCATCATCTCGACAAGCTCTGTGTGAGTAATTATGTTGAAAAGGTTTTTGTGATACAGATACGAGGGAAAAGTCACACGTTAAGTGGGGACTTGTTTTGCCAAAAAAAGTTGGTAAATAGTACCAGACAAATTATCAACGGTTGATAGTTTTCAAAAGAAAACGGATCCAAAAGTTGAAGATATGTTGAAAACTGTTCTAATTACGTCGAGGTAACTGAAATTTAGTGAATTTGAAGTTGGGAGTTGCTAAATTGTACAAACCTTGTTGCGTTGCCGTGAATTTCATATCCGTCATCGCACTTGATGGCAACATTTTCTCCGTATTGAACAAAAATGCTGGGTGTCAAACTACCGTGATCAACCGCGAAGTCAACGAAGCAAGTGACCACTAAAAACGTGTAACATATGTTATATATTGACAAAAGTGTTAAAGACCGCCGGAAAACGGTTTCTGATCTTCGGCTGGCAATTACATGTACCATCTATAAGTTGTCTGAGTTGGCAATATCTAAACCCCAACAGGCGACATAGGTACCAACCATCATTGCACAAATCATTGAAATGCTCGAAATTGTCGAGAAACAGTTTGTAATTCACACAGAAAAAGTCACTGCGGGTGTACAAAAATATACTTCACCTTAAATGGCATTGTAAATTCCATAAAAAAAAATTATATTTAAAGAACTAATGACACAAATGTAAGCAAAATATATGTGCATAAATTCCAATTTAAAAAATTTACATTTATATTTGGATTTATGTACGATATCACATGCATCGCATTTAAACAGCATCTGTGACAGTTTACTGGAAGAATGAGTTTGTAAAATTATCTCTCACTTTCGCAAGTTGGGTCACTTCCACTCCATGAACCAAACTCTGTACACCGTCGACTAGATTCCTCCGGGGGCCAAAGTGTGAAACCCTTATTGCAATGGTAAGACACCACACTGTCCAATGTCGTCCTGCACGACAAACAAGTGTTTTGATATGACAAAAATAAAAACAGGATGTATTCATGTAAAGCAAATGAATATTTATAGCATCTACAGAATGGTTAAAGGTCACTGACGTCTTGTCGCCTATTGTATTTCCGTTGGCGGGTTGAGGGGGAGGTCCGCAGTCAACAGGGTTGCATGTTGGGGTATCTCCCGTCCAACTCCCGTCTGTGTTGCATTTTTGCTTTGATCGACCCTAAAGCCAGAAGAACCATTTAAAAAAATCTTATAGCTGCGACTACGCCCGACGAGTAATGAACGCATGCACAACCGTATACCAGTAAAATATCATGTTTGTTTTTTAATTGATAAATTTCGCAATTCGCAACGTTTTACAATTCTACGGTACAGTGATATGTGTTTGGTATATTTTCAGAAAATTTTTATGATGTCCACCTTCAGGCCAGTTCCCAAAGACAGTTTTTTTGTCAGCGACGCCTTAAATAGGTCGGCTGCCTCCTATTATTTTTTTATCACCTCAAGTGTGTAACCGGGGTTGCAGTTGTACACGACAGTCGAAGGATAAACGAAATTCTCCCCAACTGTCTCAGCAAGTCTCTTATCGACGGTTCCGTGTTCGAAGGCTTTCAGTTGATCACATGTGATTCCAACACACCATATAAGTTGCCAGTCTTCCGACCAATCGCCTTTGTGCTGCAGAATTCAATCGTAAAATTGTTTGAAACAATACGCGGCATTCATTTGTTCAAATTGTCAGTTGTTCTAGATTTTTGACGACAGTAAATGAATTCCAGTGTACATAACTATGCAGATTTTACATCATTGCAGATTTGGTTTGTTTGAACAGTGTCTTCGTACCGCGACTCACAATTAAAATCCAATCTAACTAACAACCCACATGCAAACATTGACGGTATACGTGTCTAAGAGTGTATCTTTTCCATTATAAACCTGTTTGCAGCGAAAAAGGTAGATCCGGTCTTTTCAAAATAACAAAAAAATAGGTATAGATAGCTGTGATTATACTAAAGCTTTACACTGTTCCGAAGCTCCCATGAACGCTATTTTGCTTTACTATGTTTCTATTATTTCATATTATTATTTTTCGCTTTTTTACACATTTCCACCTAAGCAGTCACTGCAGTCATATCTCACATTATTTAGTTTCGACAAATTACACTCCTGGATTTTTTGCATTGTTTCGAATTCTCTGCTACGCAAACTTACTAGACATGTGAGAGTTATTTTCTTGTCTCCATTTTCCAGTTGATATCCTGCATCGCACGTAATNCATTTTAATGTTACTTTATATCACTCTTTGTCTAGTAGGAGAGGAATGTAAAGGTCAAAATTAGAAAAGAGGGTACATCAAAGAGGTTGGAGTCACTGGATTAACCCTTGGTTAAAACAGAATGCAGTCACTTGTATGTTGTTAGGAATATATATTTTAATCTTAGGCACACATTTCACGGTTTTAAATATTCTCAATAGGAAGATACAAGCCAGTACTTGTGTGTAAAATATATTCTACGTTTTGACAAACGCTGCTGTCATCATCAGAATTACTCGGAAAAGCTACAATATGTTTTACACACAAGTACTGGCTTGTATCTTCCTATTGAGAATATTTTAATCGTTTGGCATATACAAAGCACTGAAGTACAATACCCGGGTTAAAATGCGACGTTCAAAGGCCGAAAACCATGGAACGCTGAAAATCAATGATGCCTGGTTTCCGATAGACAAAGCGTGCTGGTGCTTTTTGCAGCAGGGCCTTCTGAACCAACAACATACAATTGTTTGTTTATTTAAAGCGGCACAAAAAGGTACAATGCCCGCAGTGCGACTTTTTAAACTAGACGGGTACGCATCTCTTATTTCGTAACGTTCAGATCATGGTTCCGGATTGTCTGTTGTGCGCTTGTTGAAGACTGTGTCAACAGTCGGACGCTGTAATTGAACCTGACTTCGGCGTTTCACGAGACAAAGCTATAAAGTTTGATAGGATTGGAAAATCCGCGCGGGAAACAAAAGGGGGACCAAGTTAAATAAAAAAATGGCGTCATTTACATCAAAGTGAATGTCCAAACTGGAACCAGTTAAAATCCACATACGTGACCTCGTGAAAAATTCGCACCAAGTTTTGGTAAAGTGCAAAAATTAGCGAGTTTGAAACAAAGTGTCGGTGTTCTGTGGCAATATTGTGAAATTATAGAGTACAGAAGATTGAACTTAGTGTTGGATATTCAGCAGACAGCCTCCCCTCCCCCGCCCGTGGAGACGCCGCTGGTTTCCACAGATATCGCGGTTGGAAGATAACATTCATTGTGTGGTTGCGCGTCTGGCGAAGGGGAAACATCTGATTTTCAACACTTGGTAATATTCGTTCACTTTTTTAGCTTGTTTAAATGTTCAAGTTCAAGTTGAGAATCTGCAGAATGGTAAAACAGAATAATACCACGACCTGCGTAACAGTGTTGTACATGGGTTTGAATGACAGGGTTGTGTTCCCATGCTGTTAATTGTTGAACCATCAATTTAGGTTGGTTGAGTTTATTTCGCTTCGTGAATAAAATTATAGCGACACAATAGCACTAAATCAATCACCAAGAAGATTTTCGTGTAAGATTTCCTTTCATAAGTGCCTGAAACTCTATACTTGCACCGCGTGCGTTATCAACAAATTGACCTTTAGATGTGAGTAAGTTGTTTACAGCGGCATCGAAGGTAATTTACAAGTATTAAGTCAACACATTGGAACCAATTGGATTTGAAATCATTTCCCCAGCGACCAAGGAACGCAGCTCACAATCTTTTGGCAGCAGGTTGAGTTTGTTAGTGGCAAGCAAGCTACAGTTGATCCCACAGGGAAAATGCTGCTGGCTAACAAAGGATATTCTATGTCACGTTACTTTGGTTCTGTTATAGACCTGTAATGCTGCCTTACTTCAGCAGTTGTTTTTTGTCTGAACCACAGCAGATGTTAAAATGTAGCTTTTGTAGTTTGGTGAAGCCACAAACTACGTGAGGTCGTTGACAGACTTGGAATTTACGATTTGTAAACTTTATAGCATTGAAAAGATTTGCCGTTGTTACACACAGGCCCTGATATTGTTTGAATGACGCCTCGAGATATTTGAGATAATTGGGCCTTGTTTATGTTTAGACGTCGCATGTCGACGACAATCGGTCGCTGTTCGATGTTTTCGAGCCGCAACATAACTTTCGGTTATCGGAAAACAGAGAAAGGCCCAAAGCCCCAGTTTTAACGTAAATCCGGTTCAATAACAAGACGTTGTGACGTGAAAACAATATTTTCTTTTGTTGCGAGTTTGTTCGAGGACGCTCAGGGACAGGTAATTTTGCGTCCGACAACAGGCGAATTATTGTATTTTATGCGACACCAGACAACACACAATTTACGGGCTGTTCAGAACAAACAGATTGAAACGACGTTCCGTCGCGAAGGTTGTGGCAGTCGAGGAAATATCAGCGCTTTGTGTGCTAAAGTTGTTAGATCGTAAATCCCGAGGTGTTAACGAGGTCACCGATCAAACACTCGTAGTAAATATGGCGCCTTGGTCAAACTACGAAATATTTTAACACATTTTTGAAAACCAGACTTAGCAAATACAAAATTCGTAGACATTATGTCTAGACAGTGACAATGTCGAGGTTTTGGGACGATGTGGTCTTTAGTTTCATCGGTACTAATTTTGTTTATTCGGGAGATATTCATGTTGTTTTTTTGTTTCGACATTGGATTGTCAGTGACCGTCGATGATCCTGTTGTTTGTGTTGATTGAAATCACAAATCTTGTTCCAAACCGGTTAGGGACGTCCATGGAAGTATGTGCATAGAATAAAAGGCAGGTTTTCAGTGCGCTTTGACCTACAGGAGTTCCAAAACCAACTCGCCGAATTCATTGCTTGGTTTGCAAAGGGTGATCCGTATAAATAGAATTCCTCGCATGCAGTCAGACAAAGAGTTTGGTGAATACTTTGCTAAAAAGTATTCAAGCCCAACAGAAGTGGTTTATTTCAAGACTTTTGTTGCGTGTGATATGCAAGACCGAATTTGTTTTAAGTTCTTTGTTTAGCTTGGTAATTCAGATGTGCAC
>QXVZ01009282.1:0-23299 GCA_008931825.1 Phallusia fumigata | reverse complement strand
TGATCTTTAATTGTTTTGTTCAGATCGTTAAAACACCCCTGAACGATCCGAACGTATTTTATTTGTAATATTTTTCACGACTTTGTTGTTTGATGCCAATTGAAGCGGGCAACATTGCGAGTTTGCTTGTATCTCAACAGAATTAGTGTGTGGATAACCTTTATGTGAACGCTCACAACTATAAAATACTTGCTTTGTTTCCCACCAAGCGAAATAAACGGAACTAACTTCAAGCACCACAAAAATATCATCCTATTGCAAAATTATTTTTGGAAACACTGTGCTATAAGAATACCCCCTTGTATTAATTTTTTGCAAATATTGTTCGGTTGCATATCTGTATTGTTATAACCTACTGATGAGTATTAATGTATATCTGAAGATATCGTAAGTAATTTCGCCTTGTAGATCAATTAATTTGTTGCACATTTTACAAGTTCAAGCAAAGTCATGTGTTGGTTGTTTACGTGTTATTAATGCGCCATATAAGTTTTGTTTGTATACAGTGTAAATAACAAAAAATAAGAGATTATTAACAATATTTTTGTACCCGTTCGAAAAGAGCTGTTCATTTGCCTTTCAATTTTCACAAATAGTAGTAACTATTTTTAATTGAAGCTTTTGTGCCTAATTTGACCCGACGCGATTTTGCACTAAGGTTTGTTTAGTCCATAAATTATGCTATAATCGCCAAATAAATGTACAAACAAACTTTGTTCATTTGGGAAGTGAGTGTGGGCTGTAATAGGAAAGTGGTGGACTGTTTACAAAAGCGAATTCGTAAACGAATGCCAAAGTTGAGTAGAGTTAAATAATAATGTCCTACAAGGCATTAAATATATTTTTTTTTGAAAAATTGTAAAATTTACACTGACGCCAACTGGAGAAACCAAACGACGAAGGTCCCCGGAAATAAAATATTAGCTTAGCACTGCCCCAAGTGGCTATTGTGTTGTCTAGCAACAGGAAAACTACCCAGGGAAGTAGAAAGCCGATTTTGAAAATTGCTGCCGATTTTATTAACATCTGACTGTGATCAACATTAGTTCGAGAAAACAAAACCCGAAGAAAAATCGCTATGGCAGATAATCCGAGGTTTGATTTTAGTTTTCTGTTAAATTGGTTGCCATTATTGGTCTGATATTTGTGTTTGATATTTATATTTTTTTCAGGGACGATGAAGATCAACCTGGTTTCGCAAAAGCTGTCTCAAGGGTAACTGTCAAGGCCCTACAAGAGGTACCACGAAATAAAATTTAGCGAACTAGGTGCCCAATATAAGAAACGTAGGGACAAAATTTGTTGTGTCAAGTTTATTTGGGGTTCTTATGCTCGTAACATGTAAGTTTCATGATAACCTCATTTGCAATACACTATATCATACCACGTTTCCTATCACAAATAAATAGTTTTTAGACCCAGCTTAACCCATTTCACTAATGTTTTTCCTAGTTGCGATTTCCATGATGTAATAAAAACAGTCATATGTACAACCAAACAGTTAATTAACTCAGTTAAATCATGCTGTCAATGCACCATGTTTTTCCCCCACCAATTTATTAGTTTTAATCGTTGTTAGACCTAGGACAAAAATGAAACAAACAACAACAAAGTTTCAATTACACTGATTTTAAGTGTTTTGGACCGAAAGACACTGTTTAATTGTCACCACAATAATCTATAAAATCACACGTGAAAATTAAAGTGCAAGTAATTGCCTTGTTTTTTTTTAGTTAAGTTTAGATGATATGCAATCTGTGGATGCTGATGAAATGAATGTTGGGCCACCACCCACAGAAAGTGGTGATGATGATGACGGTAGACACAGTAGACCAAGCAGTGCCACTCAAGGTAAATATGCATATTTTCTGTAAAAAGATCTTACAGTCATGTATTTGCAAGATTCGGCCAAGCCACTTTGCGTGTTTTTGAACTAAAAGTATAAAGTAGCATCTTTTAATCATCTATTCAATCATTCAAGTTTGCTCGACATAAATTTAACCTAAATATTTTATTATGTTTAAGGCAAAATATGATATTGCTTCTGTAATATACCTTGCTGTAGCTTAAGCATAATAGAGCAACCCAATCAGTAAGTAGCAACTATACCAGGGGTCAGCAACCTATATCAAGCCGTAGGCCAAAACCAAGGTCATCAAGGTTTCAACAGGTCATTGTATTTTTTCCATTCCCTTCATTATTTATGATGTTACTAAACTTGCTAATTGAGGGTATTTGAAACAGATTAATCACTATTTAGCAATGGAATATATTTAGAAAAATGGCATAGCGGCAGGACATCTTATGCCCAACAATGTTAACCACCATAGAACAATAGTTATGAACTGTTATTATAACGCCTCCTTTGTCTTCCGGAAAAGTAGTTGATTGTTACACTATTGGTTTGGTATCCCACTGCGTTTTGGCGTACTCTTTATGTGCGCGCAACGCTATGTGCGCAAAGTTATTTAACGAAAAAAAATAATTTTTTGTGTGGTTTAACACTGGTAGAATGACAAACAGTCTTGTTAACCACTATTACATCAGTAAACCTTGCAACAAAATGTTTGTAACAAATTCAAAAGGCTGGCCAACATTCAAAACACAAAAAGACAAAAAAACAAACCATCAGACATTTTAACCAACTGTCTCTGGGCCTATAATCCTGGAATTTTTCAGTTAGGGAATGAATGAATGGGCAGGGGGGTGTATAGGTATTTTTTGCCCCCTCTGCACACACGCTGTCATTTTAATTTATTGCTAATTACACAATCAAGAACTTACTATGCATAAACTTAAACTCTGAGTGTAAAAAAAGTTCGTTCCAACTGCCACGATGGCCTAGTGGCTGGGTTGACTGCTTTGTGCTTGCAAGTTTCCAATCCTGTCTCAGTTGCTTGTGTTTCCCAGGACAAAAAACTTATAAGGCATTGCTCGAACCCAGTTGAGAATAATGCATTCAGGCATTGTTCTGCCCGCCGAGAAAAAAAACCCAGCAAACATTCCTTCCATACATAATACTGTAAGATATCACTTGTTGTTTTCACCAATGACTTTTTCAAGGTGATGCAAGCACACTGTTAAGAAACCTTGGTGAGGGATTAGGACATATTGACACTGAGACTGAAGAAGAGGAAGACATGGAGAGGGTAAAGTTATACTTAAAAGTGATGGCTACATTAAAATACCACAGGGCATTCTGTACTCATACTTTAGTTGTGCCATCCCTGGTTTAATATATCTATATTGTTAACTGCCTGTCGCGATGGCAGTATCCAGAGTATGCCTAGTACTGTCTATGCACCAAAACGTCTTGTAAAACAAGCGGCCTTAACATCGCATTGATATAGTCCACAAATAAATTTGTTTTGATCTTTATCTAGTGAGGGGGAGGGGCATTTTCAAATCACCCAGATGATCAAGGGGTGGTGCAAGATAAATGGCTTAGTAAAACTGATCTAAAGTAAACCAACTGGGTTTGCTATTTTCCTGCATTGTAACATACATAAATTTTTTAGAAAACTCATCTAAATAATACTATACACAGGATCTTGATTTTTACAGTTTTCTAACTTGTTTTGTATTCAGGAATCTGATTCAGAGCCTGAAGAAGAAGTTCAATCCGATCTTGTTGTCCTCGATCCCGATCATCCTCTAATGAAAAGATTTCAATCTGCTTTGAAAAATCAGCTAACTAAACAACTGGAGAAAGCCAGACTTGAACACAAGGAACTGGTGGGTTGTTATGACTTGCCTTGTTTTAAACTTGCCCATTGCATTTTAATCGGCATCACTACTTTACTTATTTCCTTTAGTAAAACCACTGCTGTTTCTTCCTACAAGTTTTATTCTAAAATTCATAGTTTTTGTATTACTTAGTTCCATTGAAATATATTCCACTGAAAACATGTGTATGAATGTTTACTTGGTAAAATCCCCAAAACAATTTGGGGCATTTTTGCTTCACAAATTTCTAAATACCAGTCCATAAAATCAAATGTAGCCAGTGCTTAACCATTCAATGGTATCAAAAATATTTGTTCTCCTAGATCGATGACCTGAAAAGGAAGAAAACCACGCGAGAGGAGGTTGGTGTAACTCTGTATGGAGTTCAACAGGAGTTGGCACGGCAACAAGCCAATTTAGAACAACTTCATGACAAACATGCTGACTCAGCAGATAAGCGACGGAACAATGAGGATATTTTGAACAAGCTGAGAGACAATTACAAGAAGGTGCAAAGTCTTGCAACAAAGGAGCGAAAAAAGAGTGAGACTCATTTATATTTTTTATTGTTATTTTGTTCAACACAACTAGCAAAACAAAATATAAAAAATAAAGAAAAGGAAGGTAAAACAATAAATACAGACTCAATCCATCTTCTTGAAAATCCATGATGCAAAACATTGTTCAGTTTTTAACTGGTAATTTGCAATAGAAATTCATTATGGGCCACAAACTTTATTATGTTCTATATCTTGTTGTCATATTTTTTAATAGCAATCAATAATTTTATATTCTCTAAATTATTTTTGCTTTGAAGCCAAAAATTTTGGTGTTTTAATTTGTTGGTTAAAAAATGGTCAACATATGTCTTCTTTAGATGCTGAGCTGCAAACAGAGGTTGAAAATTTGTCGACACGGCTTTTCTACATGCAAAATGCCAAAGAAGACATTCGCTCGGATATCGCTGTGATGAAAAGAGCAGCTGAGAAGGCTGAGGTTGAAGTCAGTCAAGCGGAACAGGACAAAAAACAACAGGTCAGGAAACTTTCTAAGAGTTTATTTGACTCCAAAACCAAAATCCCAATATAATTACACTAACAAAAGAGAATTAAACCATTTAGTCTTAACGTAGATTTTTTGCAAATAAAAGATTTCCTTTTGTTTTACCAACAGGCAGTTACATAACACATGTAATAGCTGGTAAAATGTATTTATCTTCATGGTTTTCTACTGTAAAATTTCAGAATTAAATTTTCCTGAAACTAATTAAAATCCATTTTTATTTCAATAAATCCAAAAAATCTCTAAATGAAAGTAAAAACATAACCCAATGTTCTTGAAACAACACTGAACCATAAAAGAAAGGAATCAAAGTTTTAAACTTCTATTATCCACAAGCTTTAGCAGTTATCCAATTGCCAATTTGCTTTTGTAGGATCTCCACGTTGCAAGACTCACAGAGCGTGTTGACCAGCTGCGTGAAAACATTGCGATGTACGAGGCTCAGCAATCTGCTCAGGCTGAAGAGACCATTGCTGCGAAACAAGCTCTCAGTGAAGCTAAGGACGAAATAGAGGTACGTGATGCCACATGTCTGTCGACAAAAACATGATACACCTATTCTGGCTACGTAGCTTTCTAACAACGACAGAGTAGGAGAGCTTGTATATAGTGAATACATTGTATTGCAAACGCTTCGACAATTGCTGTTGCCACCATCAGTGTATAATGACGAGAAGCTAAAAACCGTGCGGTATATACACAACTGAGGTAAAAATGAAAACGTGACGCAATTAGTGACGTCAAGTACCGAAATGGAAGTCGGATAAAACAAGGCGGAAGGGACGTAAAGATAAAAACGATAAAAAAACGTTTGCAATAAAATGAATTCACTGCATACAAGTTCTCTGGCCGTTACGTTTTTAATTAAGAAAATTCCATATCTTGTGTTCCTAACAGTTTAAGAATTGTGGCAAAATATTGTTAAACGGTCTAAAATCTCTCGGATAAAAATGTAACAGTTCGGTCGAGTTGAGTTTATTTCGCTTGGTGAATAAAAAATCATAGGGACACATGTGTACTTAAAAAAGACAAAGCAGTGATGACTAGTGTTGGATTCTATCGATTTACTTGTGTTCACGTGTTTTCTATGCAGGCGATCGAGTTGGAAAAGAAACAGCTGTACCAGCAATGGAATTCAAGTTTGATTGGAATGAAGCGTCGAGACGAAGCACATGCAGCGATGCAAGAAGCTCTCAAGTGAGTACAATATTCATATGCCAGCAGTCACTATTTGATAAACGCTAGCTCATGTGGCGTTTGTTGCATTTTTATTCACGGGGAGTTGAACAAAGATTTAATGCGTTAATCTCACAAATAGTCCGCCGTCGAGCTACCTGCCTCATTGCAAAAAAATACAATGATGCATTTGGGTTTAAGTTATACATTCATACATATATATATGTGTTTTTATATCTATACATAGGTTAGTTTTGTGCCATTAGTAGGTTTTCGCCCTGTTGGAATCATCGAAATTTGATCTGCCAACTTTTTACGTTTTCTCTCCACAGCCTGGCAAGCCAACAAGTCAAATCCCTCGAGACTGAGATTGGAGGTTACAAGAGGTCAATCCAGAAAGAAGAGGAGCGCAACGAAACCCTTACGATGGTGCTGAATAAAACCGACATGGATATCGGGATGACCAAGAAGCAGATCAAACAGAATCTGGTGAAGCAAGACGCGCTCAAGCAGCAATATGGAACGTACAGCAGAACTCTACATGAAACTGAACAAGCCTTAAACAAGAGCACTACGGTGAGTTACAATAATTTCTGGATTTAGTAAAGGGACTATCGCTTATAACCGTCATTATGAGTGTTTATAACTACGATTCGGACGTCGAAATATTGGTAATTATAACCGATAACTTCCTGGAAGAGCAAATTCCTCATAAAGATTTGTTTGAGTTTTTTAACATAATTTTCAATTGTCTATAAATTGAAAACGCAAACCTGTAACCTAACCTTATTAAATTACGCTCCAACATCTTTATTACATTTTTTTAAATCGTTGTTTTAGACTTGCCATGTAAGGTATATCTTGAATATAGGTTTTAAAAGTTAAAATTCCTTGGATTAATAAGAGTATTTGCGGAATAAAAACCATCTTTAAATAATCTAAATGAAAATTGTCCATCATTAATTTCCTTGTTTACAATTTCAATTTAACAAAGGCGTCTTATTTTTTAGGAGCGATCAATGAAACTGAATGAGATCAACGCTCTTCGGAAGCAAATAGAGCGAGAATACACAGAGAAAGTTGCACTGGAAGATGCGATCCTGAAAGATCTTCAGCAACAACTGACTGCTGACAAGGCTCAAACTTACACCATCAAAATGACTGAGAAGATGAGAGAGACCAAGAAAAAACTGGTCAGTATTTGCTATTTCGGTAAACGTTTTGTTGATAAGAGGTTTTTAATCGGTTGGCGATGATACTGATTTAGTTTTTAATTGGCTCGTATTTCTGTCATAATATGTTTTTTCATACTTTTTTCACTAAAATTTAATTTTAATTTTTACATGCACTATCTGTGAAATTCAGAAGGTACGCCACATCAAATCTTGTTTTAGTTTTTAGCTGTATTAATAATTTAAAAAATACATAAGTATTTTTTTCACAAAGAGTTTAATTTAAAAAAACGAATCATTTAAAAAAAGTTTAAAAATACATAAATTTAATTTTGTTGTTAAAATTGTAAAAAACAACGAACACAAAAACTATGACGAAGCAATAAATATTTCTGACGTCACACAGGAAGCGGATTACGCCATGGTGGAAAACGAGATGGCTCGTTGCTCGCTTCAACACTCGGAATGTACGTCACGCATACGTCACCTCAACCAAGAACGCGAGGAACTGGAGCATGACATCAAGTCCAAGAACGAGCTGATCAGCCGAGCGGAACAGGAGGCATCCAAGCGGAACGCCGTCATCGAACGCAAGCAGACGACGATCGACCAGTATAACAAACGTCTTGATCAACTTGTGTCTACAAGCGGGGTACGGTTTGTGACGTCATTCACAATGACGTCGGTCGGTTTTTGTGACTTGTTGAACTGGTGTTTGTAATTTTATGTTTTTAAGCGGTCCTAATATTAGTGTAAGTGTTTTGTTAAAAATAAATGTGTTTTTTGTTCTTAAGTGAATAAAATTCCATAATGTTTGGGCACAGATTGGATAAAACGAATTTATAATTGTGGCTTAGCATTTGAAGAATGAAAAAATCACCACAAAAAGGAGTTGACACCTTGAGCTTTTAATTCAAGATACTTTGCCCTTTTTTACTCACACCGATTAAAGCTTTTTGTTTAACTTTACCAGGGTGAGGAGATTGGCCCACTTGAGATTCAGGTGAATTCGCTGAACAAGCAGATCGAGGGAGCTTCGCAGGGCATCACCGACCTCCAGCAGTTTTGGTTGCGACAACAACACGAACTTGTGCGCTTGAGCAAGGACAGGGATCAGCAAAACTTGGACGTTGAGAACCTGAAGAAGCAGAGAACTATTCTCACGCAGAAGAAACTGAGAATCGAAGGTGAGTTAGCAGCTTAAAACAAGAAGCAATTAGGAAACTTGTACATGTATCAAATGTACATTAGTGTAGAAATCTGAACCACGGGTGTTTAATACAGACGGTTCCAGTATTGGATAAAGTACAATAAAGCTGAAGCTTACAGCACACACAAATCAGTCTGTGTAATTCTTATTGCGAATAATAAAATCGATTTCGCCAAACAAATGACATCATCGGTTCTTATTCAAATAGAATCTTGCCCATGTATGTCACATCCAGGGGTTTTGTCGCAATTTACAGCACTTGTGTGTAAAACCGCGACATCAGCGTTTGTCGAAACGCAGAAAATGTTTTACACATAAGTACTCTGTATCTTAATATTGAGACTATTCTAAACGAAGAATTGTGTACCTATGATAAATGTTGCCCCTGTTTATCCTGTCAATGTTTTGGGGTCAAAAAGGGGTTGTCCATCGAATAATATTTTCATTTTTTATTTCATTTTTTATATTTATTTTATTTACGTTTATTCTTAATAACGAGGGATCAGCGAGAACCAAAAGTGCTTATGTGAGGGCTGACCCTAAAATGCGAGGTTTCAAGGCCACAAAGACAAAAAACATGTAGAAATAAAAAGGCATTACAACATTGTATCTAAAGGAACGTCAAGTTACGAAACGTTAAAACGATAAAAATACGCTTCACGCCAAATCGAGCAGATCGATGAAAACATGCAAAAAAAGGTACTTGAGACAATCTGCGCTCTTTTAATCAATGCAATCAGTGCACATTTTAGCACAGATTATGGCATTGGTATTGAGGGGAATGTTTACAAAAAAGGAGCAGGTGGTTGTGAATGTTACGAAGTGATCAAGTTTTTCCTGTGTTATTCTATTGCATTTGCTATTTTGATTCGTTTTTATTTTTCATTCTGATCATCTAAACTTCTCCTTCAGGCGAAATCGGGCAGCAAGTGCAGGAGCAGAACGACATCAACAGATCCGTTCGAAACATGCAGAATGCGATGATTAAACTCAACGTTCTGCTCACCAAAGAGAAGGGTGTGCAAGAAAGTTTGGAACAAGGAAACAGTCTCACTGAGAACGAGTTCATGCAAGAATTGAAGGTAAACCGTTTCACTTTTTTTGAAATAGGTGCAAAGATTTAAAGAGCATTTAAGTTTTTTAATTTCATTTTATTCCTATTTAACGCTAAAAAATATTGCAATTTCCCTTGACTTGTTTAGGTTTTTATTAATAAAGGTTAGTTTGTTTTGAGCAGGCGTTGAAAGGCCCCCCCAAACCACACACGGTCCTCTGGTTGACTTTGACCGACCCGTTTAAGCTAATTCGGAATTAAAACTAAATATATTAGATTGCAAAAATGACATTTTTTTTGTAAGGCAACCTTAATTTTTTATTGTTTAGCCATAACATCGACTCTTACCAGCCTGTCAAAACAATAGTATTTACTGATTTTTGCAAAGAAATGCAATTATTATCATGCAAAATTGGAGTAAGTCATAGCCCTGAACAGTATTTTCTGACCCAATCTAAAAAATAATATCTAATCCTGTGTTATAGGAAGCTGAGCTTGAATCGATTCAGATGCAACATAAACTAGACAACCTGAAAGACGAAAAGGAAAAATTACTTAACAACCTCATTGAGGCGGAGTAAGTTGCTGGGATTGCCCCTGTAAAATGAACTGATAAGAAAAATGACGTTTAATTAATAAATGCTAAAATATTTTTGTTGATTGTCCGGTCACCAAACGTGTATTTTGCCAGACTTGGTGTGTGGAAAACAATGGACTTGTTTTTTTTGATGATTTTTCGCCCTTTCGGAAAAAAACAAACGAATAGCTGCCTTTGTTCCTTAAGCTTTATACAAGGGTTTATATGCCTCTGGCTGCAGTTTCTCTATGTTTGCTGTTGTGTAATTATGGCAAGCATCAGGCACAGAGAAAATACACCATGTTTGGGGTGCACACCAAACACGGCCATTTATTGCGACGGTTTTCTTACCTTTGTGTTTTTTTCTGCAGGAGACAAATCATGTTGTGGGAGAAGAAAACGCAGTTGGCCAAAGAAACAAGAGCCGCCGTCGATTCCGAGGTCGGTCAGGGAGAGATGAGAGCAATGAAAGCGGAAATTCATAGAATGCAGGTAAAATTACGTGTGTGGTGACGTCATAATGCACTGGCAGACAAAAATAGTGTTAGTTGTAGAAAACAAAAATGCGTATTGTTGACAACTTTCATCGTGTATTCTTGACGTAAATTACATTACGTCAGCATACGCTTAGGCTACGTCACCGAGTGCATTGNTCTCAAAGCAGACTAAAGTGAAACATCTGCAGTCGCTTAAGACGGGAAAATACACACCGGTGTGCCAAACTGAGGACGCTCTTAATACCGAAGTAAGTTAAAACATTAGTAGTGTTACAAGTAGACACGTGTTTATTTCAAGGCCCTAAAGCAAACGTTTCGACAGTCGCTGTTGTCACCATCAGTGCATGAAACGTCTTCAATACAATACGTACAAGTTCTCTTCCCTAAAGGACATACTCATATACTCATCACAGTACATCAGTCCCAATCACAAGCATTTACGTGCAAGTTTTAACGTGCATTTAAAATAGCAAGTTTGCGATGGGATTCGAACTGATAACTAAAGATTTTTCGTGTGTTTTTGATTTTCACCTGAAAAAATGTTAATGTCCCTGCAAGTTTTACTTTTAGAAGCAAAGTAACGCCAGGCCTGGATGGCTTTAAAGCCCAGTAGGAGTCGTTCTGTTCAGCCTTCACTGGGATTTAAACTCTGAACAGTAGCTTATCCGGGGCTGGCACTCTATTTACCGACCCACAAAGGCTTATTGGCGTTGTTATTGTTGACACAAAATTTTTTTAACGACGTCCCGCTAACGCCACTTTTGTAACCATGGCAACAGCTGCAGCGTCAGGAGGACCGCATGCATCACATGATTAACATCATGGACCGGTTAAGCCAGGACTTCCCGCACGCACAGCAGGCCGTTCGTCGCATAGCAACCGTTCACGGACCGCAAGACGACTTCGCAAGCTAGCCATGACGTCATCAATCGCTGACGTCACGTTTGGTGGGACCCGCCGGTGTGTGTTTTGTAATATCGTACCTTCCAGTGCGATAAATACACGACAACCAATGTATTTTGCAGCCCGTGACTTTTATTACGTCATCAAGTAACATATTGTGACGTCGGATTTGTTTTGTTCTTTTCTTCGGAATTAAAACTGCTTTGAATTTAACAAATATACCTTGTTTTACGCAGTAATACCAGTTAGATGCATGTGAATAGTCGAGTACATCGGTTTTGGATCCACGTTAACTTTTTCGGCCCCAAATGCATTTCTTTCGCTTTCTAAAGGTGCGCTAATATAAAAAATTTTGGAAACACTGCTCTAAAACCCGATCTTTAAACGCAAAAAATAAAACCACCAAAAATTATCGACACTTAATCTAGCCAGCACACTGAAAAGCAACGCCACCTTTCGCTGTCTGAGGCACGGTCAATTTAACACCATTGTTGCGGCAAAGACGTAAAAAGTGGTTGCCTAGCCATCCGACGTTTCTCTGTTTGCTTTGTAAATGAAAAACGCTTGGGGCTTAGCACGATAAATAGGTAGCTAAATACTTCGCTTGTGTTGGATTAAGCTTTGGGGGCCATCGCAGCTTTTGTTGTACTCGGGATTTTTAGAAGACGTTGTTTCTGTACCTTTTCATTTTATAAAAAGTTAACTTTTAGTGGCAACCGATCGATATATTCTTAAGCACAGCGGAATAACGGCAAGGTTCACACGAGTTTACCGGTAATCTGTTTGTAAGTTTTGTGCCCGACAGGACACAGTGTTTAGGTTTGCCCGTGTAGCAGCACTGTGCTCCAATTAGGGAAACGTGTTGACTGTTGGTTCAAGCCGAAACATGGATTTTAAAAACCGTTTTCGTCGGCATAGTAAGCTTAGCATTAACACCCACTGACGGTGATCAGTTTTTAATAACCCGGAGCAAGATGTGTGGGCAGGCGTTTTACCAGCAAAAAACATCTACCAAACTGACGTTTCTGCCGTGTGATTGCAGGTTATGGATATGAATTTTGTTTTCCGGGNAATAACCCGGAGCAAGATGTGTGGGCAGGCGTTTTACCAGCAAAAAACATCTACCAAACTGACGTTTCTGCCGTGTGATTGTAGGTTATGGATATGAATTTTGTTTTCCGGGCTTATGATTGCAGATGTTCTACATCAAAAACAATTTAATGATAGTGTCGTGTGGCGGAGCAGAGCTGCCTGCACTTGAAAACGCCCAAAGGCAAAGTATAGTCGGTTTCTACAGTAGTTATTATCTGTCATTGGTTAACTTCACAAGCGAGCTGGTTTAGTGGGTGCAGCATTGCTTCGACTCACAGGTTTGTATTAAATGAATGGTAGGAATGATATCCAACTTGTCAAAATCATAAAAAACGCCTGGACTTAACTTACAGAGCATGAAGCCCGACATTATACTCTTCATGCACAATGCCTCCCTCAAAATCGAAACAAACATAGAAACGATATGATTGAAACTTGGGAATTGAATTAGTGGTAAAACATTGCTGATGGGCACACTGTTGCTTTATCTATGCTGCTACGACTTATATTACGTAAATTCTTTCCAAAGTTTCAAGGGACCATTTAGGGCGTCCATATTGGGACCCAACGCAAAAATTCAAAGCGCTATGTAAGGCTTAGAACAAGTATAAGGCAATTTGAATTTTTTGCTCGCTAGCGCACTTTTGGGGTGTAAGACTTGGTCCAGCTTGTCTGTTTTACCTAGCTAATGTTTTTTATAGAATTGAGAATGATTTGAACAGTCATTTTAAAGTTAATTATGCGCAAAACGGACTTAATTAGTTGCAAGTAAGGCGATGAAAAATGATGTGAGCTAAAATGTGACTTGAAGAAGATACTGAAAGGAGCACAAAAGTGGCACCATTTTTTGCCCAAGCAGACAAGTGAACGACATAAGCGCTGCGGGGCAATTTGCAATTTTCCTGCGGCCGGCTAAAAATCAGCCTCGCTGTTTTAAATCCGGCATTTTCGACTGGCGACCAATCACGCGAAACGCATTTTTTCCCACCGCACAAGCCGGGTTTGTATCACAGGATGTTATGCCGTGTTCATTCCAGGCTGTTGAGGGTTCCGCAGCAGTGTTTAGTAACTTGTAAGTTTTTGGGAAATGTTACCGCAATTCTGTAACCTAGCCGGCAGACAGGACTAAATGAGCTTCACATAGGCTATTTATACTTGCTGTAGTATAAACATTTCTATGCAAAGCATGAGTTGGATATTGCTCGTTGAGTGTTTTTTAGTTCGGGTAAAATGTGAAGCAATAATGCTGAATGCATTTAATCTGTACCTAAATCAAAGCATGTTGCAAATTGTATATAAAAGTATCAGATAAATGCTTCTATGTGCCTGGGACTCGCATGACTACATGTGGTTAGCGAAAAGTAGTACTGATTAAATGAGGAACTTACTTTTACTCTTGAGTCGGTTAACAGAAGCATGTCGAACGTAAAATAACTGTTAGGACTTGGCTTGGGCCTTCTCAACTTATTCTGGTGTTGCTTCGGCTCTAGAACTGTGCATTGAAGTTACGCAATTGTGTTAAAGGCCATTTGCTTTCAGTTTGGTTAAACGNCTAAAACCCGATCTTTAAACGCAAAAAATAAAACCACCAAAAATTATCGACACTTAATCTAGCCAGCACACTGAAAAGCAACGCCACCTTTCGCTGTCTGAGGCACGGTCAATTTAACACCATTGTTGCGGCAAAGACGTAAAAAGTGGTTGCCTAGCCATCCGACGTTTCTCTGTTTGCTTTGTAAATGAAAAACGCTTGGGGCTTAGCACGATAAATAGGTAGCTAAATACTTCGCTTGTGTTGGATTAAGCTTTGGGGGCCATCGCAGCTTTTGTTGTACTCGGGATTTTTAGAAGACGTTGTTTCTGTACCTTTTCATTTTATAAAAAGTTAACTTTTAGTGGCAACCGATCGATATATTCTTAAGCACAGCGGAATAACGGCAAGGTTCACACGAGTTTACCGGTAATCTGTTTGTAAGTTTTGTGCCCGACAGGACACAGTGTTTAGGTTTGCCCGTGTAGCAGCACTGTGCTCCAATTAGGGAAACGTGTTGACTGTTGGTTCAAGCCGAAACATGGATTTTAAAAACCGTTTTCGTCGGCATAGTAAGCTTAGCATTAACACCCACTGACGGTGATCAGTTTTTAATAACCCGGAGCAAGATGTGTGGGCAGGCGTTTTACCAGCAAAAAACATCTACCAAACTGACGTTTCTGCCGTGTGATTGTAGGTTATGGATATGAATTTTGTTTTCCGGGCTTATGATTGCAGATGTTCTACATCAAAAACAATTTAATGATAGTGTCGTGTGGCGGAGCAGAGCTGCCTGCACTTGAAAACGCCCAAAGGCAAAGTATAGTCGGTTTCTACAGTAGTTATTATCTGTCATTGGTTAACTTCACAAGCGAGCTGGTCGAGTGGGTGCAGCATTGCTTCGACTCACAGGTTTGTATTAAATGAATGGTAGGAATGATATCCAACTTGTCAAAATCATAAAAAACGCCTGGACTTAACTTACAGAGCATGAAGCCCGACATTATACTCTTCATGCACAATGCCTCCCTCAAAATCGAAACAAACATAGAAACGATATGATTGAAATTTGGGAATTGAATTAGAGGTAAAACATTGCTGATGGGCACACTGTTGCTTTATCTATGCTGCTACGACTTATATTACGTAAATTCTTTCCAAAGTTTCAAGGGACCATTTAGGGCGTCCATATTGGGACCCAACGCAAAAATTCAAAGCGCTATGTAAGGCTTAGAACAAGTATAAGGCAATTTGAATTTTTTGCTCGCTAGCGCACTTTTGGGGTGTAAGACTTGGTCCAGCTTGTCTGTTTTACCTAGCTAATGTTTTTTATAGAATTGAGAATGATTTGAACAGTCATTTTAAAGTTAATTATGCGCAAAACGGACTTAATTAGTTGCAAGTAAGGCGATGAAAAATGATGTGAGCTAAAATGTGACTTGAAGAAGATACTGAAAGGAGCACAAAAGTGGCACCATTTTTTGCCCAAGCAGACAAGTGAACGACAGAAGCGCTGCGGGGCAATTTGCAATTTTCCTGCGGCCGGCTAAAAATCAGCCTCGCTGTTATAAATCCGGCATTTTCGACTGGCGACCAATCACGCGAAACGCATTTTTTCCCACCGCACAAGCCGGGTTTGTATCACAGGATGTTATGCCGTGTTCATTCCAGGCTGTTGAGAGTTCCGCAGCAGTGTTTAGTAACTTGTAAGTTTTTGGGAAATGTTACCGCAACTTTTATAATCCAAACAGAAAGACAGGATAGCTAAATGAGTTTCACGTATTTACACATGCCGTAGTAAAAACATGTCTATGCAAAGCAAGTAAGAGTTTGATCTTGCTCGTAGAGTGTTTTATCGTTCTGGTAAAGTGTGAAGCAATGATGCCGAATGCATTTAATCCGTACCTAAAACAAGGCTTGTTGCAAATTGTATGTAAAAGTATCAGATAAATGCTCCTATGTGCCTGGGACTCGCATGACTTACATGTGGTTAGCATAGCAATGCGTGTTTTAAGCGAAAACTAGCACTGATTAAATGAAGAACTTACTTTCACTCTTGAGTCGGTTAACAGAAGCATGTCGAACGTAAAATAACTGTTAGGACTTAGCTCAAGACTTCTTTAACTTATTTTAGTGTTGCTTCGGCTCTAGAACTGTGCATTGCAGTCGTTACGCAATTGTGTTTAAGGCCATTTGCTTTCAGTTTGGTTAAACGTATGTGTGTGACCTGATAATCGAAACACATACGCACAGGTTTTGTAACAAACGCCGAATTCTCCCTCCCACACAATGGCTCGCGGCCAAAAAGCGCCTTTCTCCCAACGTATGTAGCAGAGCAGGACGCACGCTCACTCATTTCCTTTCTACCGCTGCAGACCATTGTGGAAATATCCATTAGGACATGCACAGGCCTGCATTTTGTCGCGGGTTTTTGCGGACCTCCTTGCTACTGCACTGCTCATGACAAGATGCCGCGTATGCCAGAGTTGCGGTAATAGGCTTCCTGTCAGTGCCTTGTGTAGAAAAGCGATTAAGATGTTAACCTTTCATTAAAGAAACCGTAAAACTGATGTTTGTAGCTTGTGTCCCTATTTAGGTTAGTCCTGTCCGATGTCCTATACCGAATTATAGCCGATTTTTTGAGGATTATGCACAGCAGGGCGTCGAGTGGAAAAATGTTGACTTTGTGTGGATTTGGATTGCAGGCTTAAGAAGTCGGTCCCTTGTGTTTAAGCAGAGACAGAAATTGAGCCAATACAAGTTGAAAAATACACAAGTTTTGTATTTATACTCGCAGGTTGGTCTGGGACCAGAATTCTATTGAGCAACTGTACTTGGTTATAAGATATGTTTAGGTGCATCAGCCGAGGTATTTTCGATTTACTTCCAAGCTGGTGTAATAGCTCAGTTTCTGACATAGGTTTTGCGCCTTTGCGAATACAGCTTATTTCCATGACACACAGATTACAGACTCTACTGTGATTATTGCGACTTACTTGTAACAACAATAAGGGCACAACTGCGCGTTGTTATTGCCGCCGGGATTGACCACGTAGCAATAATATTTGTTTTAGCACAGTGTAGTATTATTTCGTAACTGGATATAAAGGGTAACGACTGACGCTGAAAAAGAAATGCACGAATACCAGGCTGCTATATTCTGTTTATGTGTGGTATTCGAAGTCACAATATTTCAGTTGCCGATGCTTCTTTCTGTTAACACTACTTCACTACTGCAGCTTTTTGTTGTAATATACTTGATATTCGTAAACACCCTTAGGACAGATTAGCGCAACATTACCGATGCAAGTATTCACTCTATCACAAGTGAAGGCAAAAATATAGGGGAAAGACAGAGTTAAATTTACTTCCAATAATGCTCTACACCACCATATTAGGTAGTGTGTTCCGTCAAGCAACTGTAAAAGTAGTTATACGGTGCGGTAACAATCCTGACATTGTGATATGCCGGTGGTAACAAGTCTTGCCACCACAGCCGTAGGGCCAATTACTTCGAAGTCGGGCCAAGCATCGTCCGTGGCACGGGGCCCTTGGGAACATTCCGGCGCCGGCGCCTACGCATGCTGACGTCGTTGACAGGATTGTTCATAGAAACGATGAAATAGTTTACTAAGTGCTATGTGATGTGATGGAACAACGAAGTACTGCTTAGATTTTCACTTAAAGCGTATTTCCTTTGAAGTCATTCGTTAGTGGTAATTGCAAGGGATAACGGTTTATTATTGTTGCCGAAAGTCAATGGAATTTTGGCTGCAAGGGTTTAATAATGTCAATAGAACAGGATTATAGTAAATCATGTTTCCTTTCACAAGCACTTTAGTAATTTGTGACAGAAACTCTCGAGTTTTTGTCGGGGTTTGTGTGGATAATAGCGTTTTTTGGTATTACTTTCCATTGTTAAACCCCAGTCGGCGTTTTGTTTGGTCCGCTCACAAAACTTTGCCACCAAATATTCTTTGAGTTTCTGTCTTCGACAAACTAAGCAAAGCACGTTTTTTTCGGCTTGACGACGGCGTCATTAGACCGTGAATGCTGGTTAAAGTAACTGGAATTTGCCTCGTTTTAAGATGCGCGATCTAACTGGTTTGCTCGACCAAGCGAACCAGAGCATTAGTATTTGCCTGTAAACCGGTTTCATCCATGATAGTTTCAGTCTTTTGACCGGACTCTTGGTGTTCAATGGCGCGAAACATCACCAAAACGTTAAGAATTGATACTGCCTTTATATGAGTTTGGTATTTATATACGCTTTAATGGGCTCGGCTCTTTTGTACTGGTTACCTTCATATTGTTTGTACAGCAATCCCCGGCTACCAAGACCTGCTTTTAGGGCTAATACCTCGGCCTTCAGGCTAACACATTTCTACGCTCAGAAGAGCATATGTTCGTGTTAAGCTTACGAGTTTCTAATGTGGTTTAGTAGCTTGAAGCAGTTGTTACTGTTGCGTGTTTCCGCATTCAGAAAAGTTCCGCTTGTTTGTGTGTGAAATATTTATGATTCGTTTGCTGGACGGTAGACACATTTGCTGCATTTGCCTGAGGTTGTGCCCACTGCAGGAATCTATTCCAAGGCTATTTTAATAGGGAATATTATCGTCTAGGATATTCGACGTTAGCAAAGATTACTAAGAATTTGACATCGTTAAGCATTGAAAATATAAATTTCACCATTAGATTTCAACTATTTGTAGCAGAACCTTAAACAGTTACGAGATTTTTCGTTCTGCAGTGGCTGAACTAAAGTTTTAAAAAGTTAACGTTCGTATGCATTTCAGCTCTAATATTAAGTACACAACTATTTTTTTGCAGACTTGTGTTGTCGTAAGTCTTAGATTCAAGTCGAAATTGCAAGGATGTCTTCACTTTATGCAGGGGTGAGCCGCAGAGACCGCAAACCTAGAGGTAAAGTAACAAAGGGTAATTGGTCATACCAAATACCTTATTTGTAATATGTATTTATATTTATCTATATTAATGTAAATGGCTTGGACAAGCGCATCACTGTACATGCCCACGATTAAGCACACTTAGTATTACTGGCATACATAAAACCGTACAACGGTGCAAAATTTGTATTGTTTCGGCAATAAGTTTGCAGAAATTAATGGCACAGATTAGTAAATGGGCAGAAGGTAATTGTCTGTGGCGTAGAGGCTGGGGTCGCGGGTTCGATTCTCACCGCAATAGGCAAGTCCAATTTCTCACCAAAGTAATAACAATTACAAGCGGTGTATGTAAGTGTTGCAATGTAGGCAATAAAAAAGCCTATTGCATGCTTTTGGGACGCAGTGTTACGATTTTGTTGTTCTAAAAAGAAATGATTGGTGGAAACTAGTGAAAACTAAAAAGACGACAGTATGACTGCAACAGAGGAAACTAAAACAATAGACCACTTACATTCACATTTTACCAACTATCAAGAAAACTCCATTTTCTTGTTTATTTGGTTTGTATTGTAACGGTAATGTCATGTTGCCCTACGGCTTATATGCTACAAACCAACATTGCCAAATCATATAAACCAACAACGTAAATCATAAACGTTTCCCCAGTGGACTATGCCAAATCTATCAGCGGTTTATACGCGGCATCGAACCGGGACCACAAGGTGGAGCTAAAGGTCGATGTGGACCAAGCTGGACCGTACCAGAGGGCTTTGAACATGGTCAGCGGAACTGTGGTTGCTACTGGTGGCCAAAAATGGTAAGAAAAAGATGAGATTGTCGCTAAGATGCCACCGATGTTTAAAAACTAGTTAGATTCTACTTTGTTTATACAGTTGCCAGGTTTTTTTGCCGGCCGCGTTCTATTGACATATTGATTTCTTCTTTTCATAGAAATGTTCGGGTTTTATGGGGCAACGATTTTGTTTGTGTCTAGCAAGCTAAACCGGAATTTGGCAGCTGTTATGTGCTGACTATTTAAAATAAGACCGGATACAGGCTCTACTTTGATTCTATTAGTGCGTTGTTTTATTCTGTAGCAAACTAACTTCAAAGTTAATTGACCAAACGTTTGCACATCTACACAACAGGAAGCAACATGGGTGTAGAAACCAACAGTTTAGGTTATTTGTAAAAAACCAAACAGATTTTACATTTTTGAATAAATAATAACAAGAATTGTGACCACTAAACTATGAATAATAATTGGAAGGTTTGTTTTGTATGGGAACAGACAGTCGCATTGCAAATGTAATGTGACCCCAGTTGTCTCGTAAAAACCTTGGTTCAAATTTATGAAGGATTCTTGACAGAAGAGCCTTCATAGGTTTACACAATGCCTGGCAGCAACCGTTTATGTATATTACTAAGTTCAACATCAACTACCACTTTACTCCAACTCGTTCCCACGATTTTTAACCACATGACACCTATTGTCAACACACAGGACTGGAAACTCGTCTGCAGCCTTCTTCCGTTCGTACGCTGGCGGCGTGACTGTGACGTCACATGCTGATGCTACCCACGTGACCGCCGACGTGCACGTGACCTTGAGTGACGGAGGCAAGAGGGAGGGGACCGTCACCGCTGTAGCGAAGACTGGAGGGAGACTAAAACTCGATATGACGATTAAGATCGAAAATGCGACGTTCCAATCTCTCGGGGTCTCTCGTCAGAGTCAGGTAAATTGTTTGTGGATGTGCAAATGGCGTTGTGGCTTTGAATTAAAGTTGAAGCTACAGGCTAACGATTGCCACGTACGGTTCGTAGACTTTTGATACTAACATAACCGTTACAAATTTTTTCCAAACTTTTCCAAATTTGACCGGTATGATACCAGTTTTATTGCATCTTTAGCTTTTAAGAATCTCGTCAAAAATTCCTGATTTCCGAACAGTCTGGTCTCAAAAATATCTTTTTCCAAATGTGTTTTATTATTCTCTACTTTGCAGCACTTTCGTGACGTCATTCTGGACATTGATTACGTCGACAAAGTAGTTTGGCCAATCATCGAGCTGAAGGACTTCACGAGCGGTCCAATGGCTGACAGGAAGATGGATTTGTTTCAAGTGTTTGAGGATGCAGGATTAAAACTGCGCTACGAGGATGCCAACTCAGACAAGGTACTTGGTGTTAGTTGATATGTGGTAACAAATAATCGTGTTCTTGCGTTTTTGTTTTGTTTAAATCAGCTTAAAACTAGTTTCAAATTTATAAACGTTGCTCCAACCAAATATAAAGAGACGTTTCACAAAAAAATCAAAGATTTATAAGCAACATTATTTTAGAAACTTAAGATACTAAGGTGAAGTAAAACGATAACTGTCAGAGAACGTATTTACAATCGTGCAAAATAGCGCAAAATGTGTTCAGTATAGGCAAGATCTCTGTAATTATGCTTTAATTAAATAATATTTTACAACTGTTAAACTGTTGTGTCCAAAAACATGCTTTTTAAGGTATTACTTGTTTCCAAATTACTGGTGGTTGACAGTTTCCGATCGTCGCTCCCCAGAAATAAAAACTTTTCAATATTGACGTCACAGGTCACCGACCCGACACCAGGGACAGCATGGAGCTTGGCAGATATGTCTGCTGTAATGGACGATTTCTTCGACGAAGCTGGGACAGCCGATCAACATATTTGGTGTTTGATGGCCACTAAACCTCCAGATAGCCGATACATGGGATTTTCGTTCGACAATGGCAAAAAGAAGGGCTTCGGTCTGTTTACAGGGTAAGATTCAAGTTACACTGTTAAGTGGTTTTACCTGGGGTTTATTTTGAAGCTCAAACCGATTATGGGTAGGGTTTTTCTTTTTGTCCAAATCTCAAAAATGTTGACTTGTTTTATGGTTTTACATGGTTTTACAGAATACTAGAAAATAAGTTTATGAAACAAACAAAATTGCTTGTAATAAAATGCTGTCTAATTCACTGATCACAGATTTTGTTAAACTTGTTTCACTTTTATTGCAGTAGTTTTTAGCCAATTCGATTATGTTTGTGTAGCCACACTTCTTTTAACGGGATGGAGAGCAACGACAAAAAGGTGAAGGTGAGAGCAACACGACGTTTTCTCCACTACCTGGCGCACGAGTGCGGCCACTGCCTCGGTCTTTCCCATCCCTTCGAGGAAGGTAGGTTTGACGTCGTTTTATAACAATCGTCTTGAATTTAAGATAAAGTCTTACAATTTTTATTATAACGGAGTTCGTATATTTGCTTCAGGAGTCTACAGCAGTGCTTTTCAACCGGGTGTATTGTACACCCCAGGGTGTACCAGAAATTTTAAAGGGTGTACAAGATACCGCAATACAATAAGCCTATGATCAGGTATCACAATAAATAAACAGGTTTATGACCAGACTGACTGGAGTGTACGTACCTTGTAACGTACTATATTATATTTGTGACATCATAACCAAATATTTCTCTTGATAATCGTTATTGTGAGGTACTAACTAGTTCTTGTCGCAACGGTTAATAGTTCTTTTTGCAGTACAACAGGGTAGTGTGTACAAGTTCTTCAGTAAACGTAAAAGTGTGTACTGTTCCAAAAAAGGTTGACAAGCACTGGTCTACAGAACAAGTGTTTTATCACTGTTTTTTGCACAGCGACCCGTAATAGCAATTCAATCTAACAGGTCCTTGTTGCAATAATGTCAGGACGATATTTTGCAGTAAACAAGGGGCAATTTCGGTCCTTTCAAACTGCACCTAACCGTTTTATTTTCCCTAAAAACATAATACATTCGCTACAAAGGTCTTGCGACCCAGCAGAAGGCCAGCGACACCTTTGGGCTATGGTTGTAAACCAGTGTCATTTAACCAAAAGTCAATTGTAAGACCTTAGTTTTGTTTCTTAGTATACTGATATAAACATACTATCCGTGTACTAAATTTCCGGTGGGTGGATTTTTTGCTTTGAATTTCGGTTGAAGAGATCAATGAAATAAAAAAGATTAAGAAGAAGTGTTTTTGTAGGTCAAGAATCACTGGTCCTACTGTAATAGGACACCAAATCCCGTGTTAAACAACGTATAAATTCGATCCTAAGCTGTTGAGTCAAACCCTAAACGATAGTTGCTCTTACTTGTCCAGGCAAGTCCAATTCCTTGTCGTGGATGAACTACGCGTGGAAGTATGACAGTTTGTACGGGCCTGGTTCCTTCTACGATTTCTTCAAGTACACATTCAGTGACGATGAGTTGGTGATACTGCGTCATCAACCTGACAAGGTTATTTGCATATTTTATCACAGTAATTTTGTTTAACAAATAACTTGAGTTGGTTTAGAATAACATATTAAAGCTGTTTGCTGATTATTTACAT
>QXVZ01009271.1:0-14259 GCA_008931825.1 Phallusia fumigata | reverse complement strand
AAGTGGTTGTCTTGTTGACCCACACAGACTTATTATAATTGACAAGTTTGCTGTCTTAAGCGTGTTGATTAGCGAGCTATGTGCACTGAACCGTGTTGTTGTGTTCATAAACGTTGTCGAGAATGAAAAAAAGAAAGTCAAATCGTCACAGAAATGATTTTATTACTGGCATTACTGGGGCCTTGATTTTGATTATTTTTGACAACGTCGATCGCATTTCAGTTGCCGTTATTGATTAAATTATGAATAGCGACAGAAATAGAAGCACTCTGCTGAAGTGTGTAAAAGGCACCTTTGAACCAATGCAACACAGTGCCTGACCAAACTAGAGGAACTAAATCTTTCGAAAACGCACAAATATTTGTTTTCTAGCAGATTAAAATTTTATGTAGAGTGCTAACACCATAGTTGTACTTTATCAACGTGACATTGAGATTGCCATATGCGCTTATGGAGACATCCGAAGCATATAACCCGTAGGGACCTCTCCACCTTTTATCAAGACCGTAAATTTAATTTCCTGACGAGAAGAACGTTTCGACTGCGCCAACATGGTTTCGGGTAACCGCCTNACGTTGTCGAGAATGAAAAAAAGAAAGTCAAATCGTCACAGAAATGATTTTATTACTGGCATTACTGGGGCCTTGATTTTGATTATTTTTGACAACGTCGATCGCATTTCAGTTGCCGTTATTGATTAAATTATGAATAGCGACAGAAATAGAAGCACTCTGCTGAAGTGTGTAAAAGGCACCTTTGAACCAATGCAACACAGTGCCTGACCAAACTAGAGGAACTAAATCTTTCGAAAACGCACAAATATTTGTTTTCTAGCAGATTAAAATTTTATGTAGAGTGCTAACACCATAGTTGTACTTTATCAACGTGACATTGAGATTGCCATATGCGCTTATGGAGACATCCGAAGCATATAACCCGTAGGGACCTCTCCACCTTTTATCAAGACCGTAAATTTAATTTCCTGACGAGAAGAACGTTTCGACTGCGCCAACATGGTTTCGGGTTACCGCCTTGCCTCGATGTGAGGCCTTAACTTTTCGCCTCCGAGCTGTAATTGATACAGGCCTGCGCCTTTGGAGTAAAGTCGCCACCATTTACGTAGATCCGAACGGCTTCGGTGTTAATTTGGCGTTCCTTGGCATTTCGGTTGTTTTTGACGCGAGCCCCATTGACGCAAACGGAACGACCGCAAAAAATGCCTCGTTTCTCGTGTGTGTCATGGTGGGTGTTTTTTTTGTGGATCTCTTTAAACGAATTGGTGTTCTATGGGACGGTTTGAACAATTCGTGGTTGACAGTGGTGGTCTGCACGGTGGGCGCTTAGAGTTGGTCCCTGTTGCTTCCACACACGTTTTAATGCTGTGTAATTTGGAGTTATAATTTAAAACTGTTAATTTTCGCCGTCAATATTCCGATTCGGTCAACAGTTGCACTTCTCAGTTGGTATTTTTAAACAAATGGCCTAGTAAGTCTGTTACCAACGTCTTGTCGTAATTAAACTACATTGTAACGTAGGCCCTCTAAAACATTTGGACGGTTTAAGTCCTGTGTTAGTGACACTGGGGGCACGGTCATTTTTACTTCCATGTGCGTTTTAGTTTTGTTCTTCCACGATTTGTTTGCTAAAAAACGGATATTTTATAAATTTTTACGTTACAGTTTGCGTTTTATTACAAATGCCCTAATTGGTCTGTTATCACCATCATTCCTTAACCAAACTACACTAAGGTATGCGCCCTAACAACAATGTAAAGCCAATCGAACTTCATTGTAAAATATGCGCACTGAACCCTTTAGCGCAGTTCGTATTGAAATAGTTCCATCGGCACAAGAAAAACTCTTTAAATGCCACTCGGAATGTTGTCGGTTCCGTCTTAACGATTTTCGTATCCGTTCTGATGCCTTTCATGTCGTCTCAAAATGACGATCATCGATGGCGGTTTCTGATCGAAAATACTTCCTCGCCATTTCCTGCCTAATCGCATCTCGGCAAACCGCACCCCCTAAACGCCATTTACCAAAATCCCCCACACCCCCCAATTTGCATTTTGTCAGGTAGACGAGGCATTCATATGATCCATTGCTTCCATCGCGCGCCATAACCAGCACGTGATGTTGATTGACCGTTGGGCGTTCATTAAATTTTAATGGCACCATTATTTCCTGAAGACCCGGATAAGCGCCGCCTCGAGCCCCGCCCCTGCCACGCCCCGCGTTTTGCAGCCCAGTTGATGAGGTCGTCTCAGCCAAAGTTCACGTCACAAGTGATTAACTATCCCTGTTTTTTTAAAATCTTACATAGCTGATTAATAACTGAGCTACTTGTAATGAAATGTCACAAAGTTTTGGCAAAATTTTGTGACATTGATTCTAAACGTCCATCTTGGTTATGCATTGCCTTTAAAATAACTACCAAGAAAGATTCAAACCTCTTATTTTCAGTTTTTGACAATTCACCAGCGGTTACTCATGAAAATCTCTCCAGGTTATCAGTTTTTAGCATACAAGCCAGGTCTGAGCAACACACGGGCAACGCATACGCCTGCACGTGCGGTTATCAGCGTGTAATAATTACTCAATATTTCGGAATTATTCGACTCTTCGACGGTCATAATGTCTAAACTGTACAACCACGCTATCCTGCGGCCCGCGAAAAAATTTTTTGTGGCTCTTGTACAGTTTTCAGTTAAAAAGTTACCATTGTAAGCAGTTGCCCGATTCAACAATGTCGTTCCGATTCGACGAAACTGTCCGACGAGTAACGTCGATGCAAATAAGTATGCTTGCTACCACTGTAGTTTTCACAGGAATTCGAGAGGTGGTTGCAGTAATTCTGATTCATGAACTCGTTTTACATACAAGTAAGGTTTCCGCTTTAAGGTTTTGCTTTACCCTATACGTTGTGAGGGCATTAAAAGCAAACGTCATTTACATGCCACAATCTTGTATTTACTCTGCTCAAAACTGTTTTTTTTTTCATATTACTTTTTTCTTTTTTAACGGTTTGTTCTTTTGGTTTGGTCAGGAAAAAGTTGTTCAATCTTTTTTTAATTTGCGCACATGATATATGGGCATCTGATGCTGTGCATCTTAACTTTTTACCCCAGTTCATCCATCGGTTCACCCGCAGGCCCCCAAAACGTAAACACGTGCGAACAGCAATATTTAATAAAGTAAGTAACCTAGTTTACATAACCATTCACCGCCTTTAACAGTGCGAATTGCCATGTCAATAGCAACTGTGGTTGTTTACATTTTGAGAGGAGTCGGTAAGAGAGCTTGGGTGTTGACTGTACCCACTGGGTCAGATATTCAGGATGTTGACGTTATGCTTAATTTCCTTTCTACATGAGGAAGTGACCTTTGCTGGTTGTTTGATCGATCTGTTTACCCTAAAAGCGTTCGGCGACGATGTGCCCAAATCGCTGTGTTTTTGCAGCATAAAAATCCTTTTTTTTTCGATCTATTCTTTGGTATTGCAGTATGCTCTGCTTAGGACCATTAGAAAAAATATTTTAAACTTATACCAGTCTTTCAAAAAATCGAGTGGGTCTTTTGAGTTTAAAGTCGCACTGTTTTTGACAGAAATATCATAATTGTAGCAATGAATAAACAAACTAAAGCATTTGAATAAAAAACAAATGTATTTGTTTGATCGTTTATTATCAGAGTTATTAAACCGTGAATTGTGTACAAAATAAATTCCCGAACACAAATTGTTCTCACTTTGTTTTTTCCCTTTTTCTGCCTAAAGTCTGTTGGTTCATCATGTTAACTCCACACTAAAAAGGCGGCTATAAATGCCACGCCTGTGAAAGTTTGCTTTTTCTAATATCAAAAACGANATAAATTTTTACGTTACAGTTTGCGTTTTATTACAAATGCCCTAATTGGTCTGTTATCACCATCATTCCTTAACCAAACTACACTAAGGTATGCGCCCTAACAACAATGTAAAGCCAATCGAACTTCATTGTAAAATATGCGCACTGAACCCTTTAGCGCAGTTCGTATTGAAATAGTTCCATCGGCACAAGAAAAACTCTTTAAATGCCACTCGGAATGTTGTCGGTTCCGTCTTAACGATTTTCGTATCCGTTCTGATGCCTTTCATGTCGTCTCAAAATGACGATCATCGATGGCGGTTTCTGATCGAAAATACTTCCTCGCCATTTCCTGCCTAATCGCATCTCGGCAAACCGCACCCCCTAAACGCCATTTACCAAAATCCCCCACACCCCCCAATTTGCATTTTGTCAGGTAGACGAGGCATTCATATGATCCATTGCTTCCATCGCGCGCCATAACCAGCACGTGATGTTGATTGACCGTTGGGCGTTCATTAAATTTTAATGGCACCATTATTTCCTGAAGACCCGGATAAGCGCCGCCTCGAGCCCCGCCCCTGCCACGCCCCGCGTTTTGCAGCCCAGTTGATGAGGTCGTCTCAGCCAAAGTTCACGTCACAAGTGATTAACTATCCCTGTTTTTTTAAAATCTTACATAGCTGATTAATAACTGAGCTACTTGTAATGAAATGTCACAAAGTTTTGGCAAAATTTTGTGACATTGATTCTAAACGTCCATCTTGGTTATGCATTGCCTTTAAAATAACTACCAAGAAAGATTCAAACCTCTTATTTTCAGTTTTTGACAATTCACCAGCGGTTACTCATGAAAATCTCTCCAGGTTATCAGTTTTTAGCATACAAGCCAGGTCTGAGCAACACACGGGCAACGCATACGCCTGCACGTGCGGTTATCAGCGTGTAATAATTACTCAATATTTCGGAATTATTCGACTCTTCGACGGTCATAATGTCTAAACTGTACAACCACGCTATCCTGCGGCCCGCGAAAAAATTTTTTGTGGCTCTTGTACAGTTTTCAGTTAAAAAGTTACCATTGTAAGCAGTTGCCCGATTCAACAATGTCGTTCCGATTCGACGAAACTGTCCGACGAGTAACGTCGATGCAAATAAGTATGCTTGCTACCACTGTAGTTTTCACAGGAATTCGAGAGGTGGTTGCAGTAATTCTGATTCATGAACTCGTTTTACATACAAGTAAGGTTTCCGCTTTAAGGTTTTGCTTTACCCTATACGTTGTGAGGGCATTAAAAGCAAACGTCATTTACATGCCACAATCTTGTATTTACTCTGCTCAAAACTGTTTTTTTTTTCATATTACTTTTTTCTTTTTTAACGGTTTGTTCTTTTGGTTTGGTCAGGAAAAAGTTGTTCAATCTTTTTTTAATTTGCGCACATGATATATGGGCATCTGATGCTGTGCATCTTAACTTTTTACCCCAGTTCATCCATCGGTTCACCCGCAGGCCCCCAAAACGTAAACACGTGCGAACAGCAATATTTAATAAAGTAAGTAACCTAGTTTACATAACCATTCACCGCCTTTAACAGTGCGAATTGCCATGTCAATAGCAACTGTGGTTGTTTACATTTTGAGAGGAGTCGGTAAGAGAGCTTGGGTGTTGACTGTACCCACTGGGTCAGATATTCAGGATGTTGACGTTATGCTTAATTTCCTTTCTACATGAGGAAGTGACCTTTGCTGGTTGTTTGATCGATCTGTTTACCCTAAAAGCGTTCGGCGACGATGTGCCCAAATCGCTGTGTTTTTGCAGCATAAAAATCGTTTTTTTCCGATCTATTCTTTGGTATTGCAGTATGCTCTGCTTTTGTAGTGGATTGGTATTGCATTAAGGACCATTAGAAAAAAATATTTTAAACTTATACGAGTCTTTCAAAAAAGCGAGTGGGTTTTTTGAGTTTAAAGTCGCACTGTTTTTGACAGAAATATCGTAATTGTAGTAATAAATAAACAAACCAATACATTTGAACAAAAACAAATATATTTGCTTGGTTGTTTATTATCAGAATTATTAATCCGTAATTTGTGTACTAATAACTTCCCGAACACAAATTGTTTTCACTTTGTTTTTTCCTTTTTCTGCCTAAAGCCTGTTGCTTCATCATGTAACCTCTACATTAAAAAGGCGGCTATAAATGCCACGCCTGTCAAAGTTTGCTTTTTCTAATATCAAAAACGAAATTTTTGCTACGTTTAAAACCTTGTATCAATTCAAATTTCAGATGCGGCAACCGAGCGATTCAGAACAAGCAATGGTCCCCAGAACTTGAACGATTCCGTACCCAGGATCGAGGCTGGGGAGTAAAAACGAACGGCGCCATTCCAGAAGGTAAGGGAGTGTAGCACGACAATTGGAACGGCAGTTCCCAGTTAAAAGATGTGCGAGGTTTCGAAAACAAAAATTTCGAGTGATGTTTCCATCAAACGTTTTCCATGCACGGTTCAACAAAGCATGGATTATGGGGCGGCCCAGCATAACAACATGTTTACGAAGCTAGATGTCAACAGCTAGATATATGACGTGAAAGGTTGTCTTGGAAATGCCAAGTGCTTACCTGGGATGAAAAGGATTTCGCTTGTGCAACTTGTATGCTTGTAGATATTGGTCGTGGAAACATTTGTTTTAGAGCCAGCTTTCGATGTGCGCAATGAAGGGATTTTCTAGCATTAAAGGGTCTTTGGTTTAATACTCTGTTTTGGTGTTGGCTTGCAATAAAGCCCTGGGAAAGGTGCTTTGCATAGTATGCCTAATAGTGCACTAAAATTATGTCCCCATGTTAAATTAATAATGAATAAACGTAAGTAAAAAACAATCGTACACAATGGAAACCGTATGCCTCTCAGTACAGTACCTAAAATGCCGAGAAAAAAAATGTTTAAAATTCGCTTAAAACACTATCAGTCCAATTGTTGTCACGAGTAGTAAACTTCAAAATGTTCAGAATTCACGTTTTTATTCCAACACGCAGGTCAGTTTATCCTGGAATACGTCGGCGAGGTTGTCAGCGATCGCGAGTTCCGGCGTCGAACAATCGAGAATTACAACGCTCATAATGATCACTACTGTATCCAGCTCGAAGCCGGTAAAGTGATAGATGGATACAGGATGGCAAACGAAGGACGCTTCGTCAACCATAGGTACATTGGACTTGGCCTTTGTTTTTTGTTTTATTTTATCCTCGGTGCGTGGAACAACATGGATGCTTTATGCTCGTAAGACGTCCACGCGCGAGTTACCTGCCTCATTGCAGTTCCATTGGATTATCTTTTGTTCGAATTCATATTTTTAAGTTGCTGACTCAATTTGGGTCAACTGGGTTGGAGCAATGTCACTGGGTATCTTGCTCAGGAAAAAAAAACACAATTAACCGAGACAGGATCAGAACGCACAACCTTGCGAGTACATGCCAGTCGCGCTATACAACCGGCTCTGGGCAACAACAAGACCTGGTCTTGTATGTGGCGTTGGAACGGAAGAAGGTAGTCGCGATGGGTCATGTGTTTGGTGACCCTGCACGGGGTCATGAAAGTAGGGCGTGACCTTTGAACTGTGGAAGTGTTGCCAATCGCCTGGCAGACGTACACACCTGTGCACACATTCAGAAACGGCGCCAAATGTTTTGAGGGGATTTCATCTATGTTTTTTATGACTCGAGAAAGCCCAATATATTTTCTTCAAAGTGGAAACTTAGGGTAACATAAATATGTTTTTTTCGCTTTTTTTTATCTGCACGTTTTGGTCAAGAAAGATCGGTCCGAATATTTCCATATTTTCACACATGTCAGGGCATAATTCCAGAAATATTCATTGATGTAAATTCTGAAACCTATAAAGCAGAATGCTTGTTTTTATTCATCACTCGTCAAACTTTCCTGGCATTTTCCGGTTGGCAATTTTGGAAGTGAAATGAAAGGTCACGCTTCGTTACTCTGGGTCGTCGACCCCTTGCACGCTTCACTTGCTTACACGTCATGGTAACTTGAACTTGTTGATTCGAGAGTTAAGAGAGCGTGAAGCCCAACCTGTTTGTGTGGCGAATTCAATCTGATGCCTTGCTGTGCCGTGAAAGGCCAATTTATCTTGAAAGCTTATTGCTTTTAATTGCCTGCCCAGTTATGATTTCGGGTTGAGATTTTCGTCAGCAAGTTAATGATACATGGAGGGCTATATATGGGTGTATTGCACTGCAGTCACTTACGCATACGACTTTTCAAATTCCAAAACAAGTTTAAGAAATTTACGTTTGTTCATTTAAACAATGCAAAGAAATATTTACGGCAAGATACACATTCTGTTTGTTGGCATTAGGCTTTAATCGGATTTAGACTAAATGCGCTTGGTTCTGTATCAGTTTGTGCGAATCTAAACTGTGATTCCATAATTTCCCACCCAATAAAACGGCGCGTTGTTCATACATAATTAGATTGTTAACAATCAAGTCGCGGCGCTGTGGTACGTTGTTTTAATTTTCCTAGGCCGTAGCACAATAATTTCGTTCCGAAGCTTTTTGTTTTTGTATCAATAAATATGCCTTTGATAATAAGCGTCTTTATTAAATTCTTATCGCTGGTGGGTCGAATGTCCGACCAAAGGCGTCGCATCGAAAAAGGTTTGAGAATCACCGAAGTAAGCAATGCTTTCCTATCTTGTTTCAGCTGTGTCCCGAACTGCGAGATGCAGAAGTGGGTAGTGAAGGGGGAGTATCGGATCGGTCTCTTCGCCAAGAGGAAGATCGCCCCGGATGAAGAACTCACTTACGATTACAACTTCCACGCTTACAACCTTGATCGCCAACAAGTTTGCAGGTAAGGAGGCCTTGTCAGATTCTCTCTTCAGTTAAAGACTATTTGTTAATCTTCTTAGCGAAAAAGACCATGCTTTTAAGGAAAANGGACCAACTCTAAGCGCCCACCGTGCAGACCACCACTGTCAACCACGAATTGTTCAAACCGTCCCATAGAACACCAATTCGTTTAAAGAGATCCACAAAAAAAACACCCACCATGACACACACGAGAAACGAGGCATTTTTTGCGGTCGTTCCGTTTGCGTCAATGGGGCTCGCGTCAAAAACAACCGAAATGCCAAGGAACGCCAAATTAACACCGAAGCCGTTCGGATCTACGTAAATGGTGGCGACTTTACTCCAAAGGCGCAGGCCTGTATCAATTACAGCTCGGAGGCGAAAAGTTAAGGCCTCAAATCGAGGCAAGGCGGTAACCCGAAACCATGTTGGCGCAGTCGAAACGTTCTTCTCGTCAGGAAATTAAATTTACGGTCTTGATAAAAGGTGGAGAGGTCCCTACGGGTTATATGCTTCGGATGTCTCCATAAGCGCATATGGCAATCTCAATGTCACGTTGATAAAGTACAACTATGGTGTTAGCACTCTACATAAAATTTTAATCTGCTAGAAAACAAATATTTGTGCGTTTTCGAAAGATTTAGTTCCTCTAGTTTGGTCAGGCACTGTGTTGCATTGGTTCAAAGGTGCCTTTTACACACTTCAGCAGAGTGCTTCTATTTCTGTCGCTATTCATAATTTAATCAATAACGGCAACTGAAATGCGATCGACGTTGTCAAAAATAATCAAAATCAAGGCCCCAGTAATGCCAGTAATAAAATCATTTCTGTGACGATTTGACTTTCTTTTTTTCATTCTCGACAACGTTTATGAACACAACAACACGGTTCAGTGCACATAGCTCGCTAATCAACACGCTTAAGACAGCAAACTTGTCAATTATAATAAGTCTGTGTGGGTCAACAAGACAACCACTTTTCAATGACACCTGTTGTCGAAAGAACTGATGTCATTTACCACAAATTGCGACATAGATACCCGCGTATAACCACAATCTGCCACAAACTCGTAGGATCGCTTAAGTGACGCCCATGTTTATTGGCATCTGGAGAATTACGAATAGCCACAGGCGACGGAGCTGGGATTTCTATTTTCGGCAATTCCAACACACATTGTCGTTGGCAATGAGTTCGCGCTTAAACATCGGGTATTGAATTGTTGAAACACAAGAGACAAGTTCAAAGTCAAGGTGTGGATTTTTTTTTAGTTTGACACGAGTTACAAGTGCAAACGTGTATCTGGCGCTCTTTATTTCAAGACCTATTAACATGAAAATGTAAATGATCGAACCTAAATTTTGCAGTATTCCTTTAATAAAATCTATGCAATCCATCCACGCTTAGTAGTTTGCCGATTGTCGCAGAAACGGAAAAAAGGCGATAAATGACAACCCTTAGTATATAAGGTGTCGGCAAAACACATTGTACTGACCACCGGGAAATTTAACTTAAATTCTTAAAATGTCCGAAGTCCTGTTCTGTGCTGCTGCAAGACGACGGCTGGACATGAAGCAAGATACACAACAGAAACTGAAGTTAAAACCAGATCGGCAAAACTGACGGACGATGATAATAATCGAATTATATATTCATTTAAAACGTTATCAGCCGATATCATTTAGACAGCAGTATCTGTAAACTAACAGTTGGGCTATGGCCTGCATTCAATTTAACCAACTTCGTATAACCGTTCGGATTAATTTGTGTTAAAAAACTGTTACTCCCTATAATTTCAAGCAATATAATACTTCGTACAATATTCGTCGGTTACCATGGCTGCTGCTGGAGGTTCCGATCACTCAGAATATCTCAGCAGTTCAAACACGAGCTTTATCACATCGAAAAAAAACAACTTACTTTTCGCCACAGGGACAAGTCTCCGGGGAGCACTCTATGTACATGAGGCGGTTGAGGCATTCTTTCCCGCATCCGCCAACCTCCTCCTCATCNTGTTAAAAAACTGTTACTCCCTATAATTTCAAGCAATATAATACTTCGTACAATATTCGTCGGTTACCATGGCTGCTGCTGGAGGTTCCGATCACTCAGAATATCTCAGCAGTTCAAACACGAGCTTTATCACATCGAAAAAAAACAACTTACTTTTCGCCACAGGGACAAGTCTCCGGGGAGCACTCTATGTACATGAGGCGGTTGAGGCATTCTTTCCCGCATCCGCCAACCTCCTCCTCATCAGGTGATCTCTCGGATCTGATAACGGAGAGCGTCTTGCAAACACAGATGTGCTCCTCCTGCTCCGCGATCGGCTGTGTGTCCACATAAACGTCTATGGAACAAGAAAGAAAGAGTTTGGCGAGTTGTTTTCGTTGTTGGTGAATGACTTTATCTGGTATCAATGCACACCGGTACAGAATAATTCAATAGAAAGATACAAGTCAGTATTTGTTTGCGAAACATTTTCTACATTCCTGATGATAACAACGGCGTTTGTCAAAACGTGTTAAACATACAAGTACTGGTTTGTACATACAACATCTTTCTCTTAAAACATCGTGAATTATGTACCCAAGCATCATAATTTAGTGCAACGTCCCAGAAAATGTAAAACCTAATCACAGTGTAAAAACGTACATTATTTGAACAACAATGTGCTAGTTGGCTGTTGTTGGGAAAGGAATCGCACAAGAAGTTGTAAAAATACCATCATAATTTACACCACAAAAGAGTTTTTGGTAACAGAGTGAAGGTAAACCGAGAATCCTGGTGATTCAGAGCATTTGCGGCGTGAGATTGAAAACAAGCGGTTGACAACACTCCCAAAGTTCAACGAGTTCACACGAACCGATGTCACAAATCGACTACGGTTTCGCTCGGTGACAGGAATCAGTTCACATTTACGCAGCAGATACAAGTCAATCACCACACCAGCGCCATTAGCACCGTAGAAACACATAAGACGCCGATCGACCGACCTAAGGGGCAAAAACAATTACACGCCAATGAAAACTGGAAGTGCCAAAAAGGCAACAATCCAAGCCGCCTGCAAGGGATCCTTTCAACTTGGAAGCGATGGTAGACGCTGTGGATGATTCATGCGACCCGGGCCGCGCCAGGGCTCTCTTCGCAGTCCAATGTCATTAATCAAGATTAAAGCGTCGGTCGATTACGTCAGCGGGGATCGGACACGTGGTCTGTGACGTCACAATGTTGACCTGCCCTGACGGGTGTTTTCGTCTGCCCTGTCGCGATACGACGAACCGCTTGGCAGTAGCGACGCCCGGCAGGACGCTAAATGCTGGGGATATTTTTCACACGACAACGCGGCTGTAAAGTAGTCGTCATTTCCTCGTTGTCGGTCGTTAAAGTGTTGATTACTTTATGAATGTCGCAGCTGAATTGTTTAAACAAACCGTTTCACATTCCGATGCTAGAAGACTTTTTACGTGTTTTTAGTATTTTACATTGTGCATTTAGTAAACTGCATAGTAAAGGGCAAGGGGTATACACAAAGTCCGATTTAAAGAATGCTTACTCTATTTATTCTATTACACATATGACAGTTGCCATAAAATGCAATTTGGTGCTATATTAGCTTCCTCACTTGCACACACTCAACCAAACCGTTGGTAAAGATTACTCGGGTCTATTTTCTATCCAGCAACCATCACAAACGCGTTTATTTTATATTTAAACCTCGAGTAATTGAACATCTCAGCTTTCGCATTTGCGGAGAGCCGAAACGTCATAGGATAGATCGAATACACGCCATACTCTTCTACATTACAAGGCCGTATATGTCATTACATCGTAAGGGAATGTCAGCTGTAGATATGCCGTATATGCGCACAACCATTGCCAGTTTGTAGGCAAGGTCAGGCTCTTTACGTCACCAGGTCGATCAGCTCCATATAAGGAAAGTACACGTGACGCGAACAGACAGAGTTAATTCCACCAAAGGACATTTATATTACAAATCTATATTTGTGTTATCGATCCTGTTTCCATCGATATATCACATGTAGCCTTAAATAGACGTTACTGACAACATCATGTTTGCATATATTGTCCGTGTTAGGTTAATGTGCGCGTATATCGTGGACAGATACTTAACCAGAAGTTTGAACTTGCAAAAGCAGAAAGAAGGCTAATAATCCATGCGCGATACCATGTATGTGTTACGGCCGAATGTCAAACTGGACATATCAATAAAGGAAGTATGAAGAAATCGACGGGAAAGTGGCGAATCTATCAAATACACTTTATGATAGCAGCTGTATTTGCTTTGCTAGATAGTTTGACGTTTCTGTTGTGACGTGGGGTAAAGTAAATGTCATACAAAGTCGTTAGGCATTCTAACCAGAATACGCATGTATATCTCGACAAACAATATCAGTTGTTTCACCATAGTAACAAATCGTTTAAGTTTGGACCAAACATTTCATCCCGAAAACCACTGAAATAAAATTCCAGATGAATTCCTTCATTAAATATTGCTGTGTTTACAAATTTTTTGTTTTCGGGGCCAGTGGGTGAACCGATGGGTCATCAGGGGTCAAAAGTTACAGTGCGCTACTTCAGATACCCATCTATTTAGTGTGAAGTTTATACAACTTTTGACCAAACGGTGGGAACAAACCGGCGTTAGACAGAAAAGAGTAAAGAAAAAAACAGAGTGAAAACAATATGTGTCCCATTATAAACAATGTAGTACCTCAACTCCGAAAAAACACACTAAACTTACATAACCATTCGCACACACAAAACTTTGTCTCCATATTTTGCAACAACTACAAGTGTAGTCCTACTTTTATTCATCAGATCGCCCAAACAGCGACAAGTTAGCTAATGAAAATGCGACAGCAGCTTAACACGTGCCACCATCAAACCCTGTTTAGTAATTACCAAAAGTGACGCACGTACGAGCAATTAGCGGCGCATGTGAACTCCTGTTAACCCACCATGCCACACCCAGCATCGTTACGACAGATTGCGTGCAAACCTTAAATATTGCATGGCCAAAAGCCTGGCGGGGTCAACACGGTTTGTGTGCGTGACCACTGCCCGTGCGTTCATGCAGCTTTTCCTATTCCTTGGTGTTCGCCTAATTAAGGATGACTGTTCTTTGCCAGGAGCATCGACAAAAATCACTATCAAACAGTTTGGCTACACCGCCAAAAGCTCAAAAACCAAGCTACAGCTTTTACTAACTGTGCCATATTAATTATCTCTACGGCTGTATCCGTTTGTTAATTAAAAATACGCACAGTATAACTGAACTTACAAAATATTGGGGCCTGTAGATTAACTGGGATTTGAAGTTATCAGTGCACAACTTTGAATGCCCAATTATCAGGTGTACTATGTGGAAAAATTTATACGACTTTTTCTCGCCAAAAGGAAGGGAGGATTAAGCTGGGGTTATACAGAAAAAAAAAAACAGTTTGAATCCACTTAAAAAGTATTTGAAAACATTCCAATTCAGCTCATTTTTACTGAAGCTTAAACTCACTTGTATTAATTTT
>QXVZ01009270.1:0-16759 GCA_008931825.1 Phallusia fumigata | reverse complement strand
GCCTTCTCTAATTGTTGGTCGTATTTTACAGGGATTTAATTAATTCGCAACGCAGATTATGTCAGGGCACAATCAATGTGGAAAATCAATAGACAATTTACAAGTTATTGCAGTGGGAAATAACATCTGGTGTGGGTTCCTCAAACGGTTAGTTACATTAAGACAGACAGTTACATTAAACATAAAAATGTCACTTTTGCTGTAAAAACTCACGGTCATTGCAATTAAAATCAAACTTTAAAACATTCATGTCAATTGATTTTTGGCCTGCAGCAAAAGTAAGGCGACCGCTTGGTAAGAATAAGTGAAATGCCAAAAGGAAAGTTGCTTTGCGGGCTGGCATCAAATAATGACAAGAAATTTTAGAAATTTAAAACCCTGTGAATTTCGACAATTGACAACTGTACTCTGCGTTTTATGGACCAAGGGGATATACGATTCCCAAAACTATGGAACCACACGGTCTCGTTACGGTCTGTTGCGCATGAGATATGAGAGTGAGCACAACCCACTTTCTCGTCAGGAAATATCAACGACTCGCTGCTTGGCGCTCAACACAGCGAACACAGTATTTTGGGGTTGATTATTATTTTGGGGACACGACAATTTTCGCTTTAGACTTGGCTTCAGTTTCTAAATGTGACAACTTTAAGGCCCCCCAGCTTTTCATACTTATACAACAATTACATTTTATTTAACTTTACATGGATTCCAGTGACAGTATTAGCACCACGTGGAGTTTTCACTGAACGTGTCAGATCAAAATAACGCAGCACAACAAAAGTTTTGGAACGTCAAAATGTGGATCTTATGACTCTACAACCAAAATACATAAACATAATAAAGCGAGTTAAGAAAAGACAAACTTTAATTAGGTTCGTAACATTTAAATTGTGCAAACTAAAGTTAAATCATTTTCAACGGCAACAGCATTGTTTGAAAACACCTCTTGCAGAGATAATAACGCAAAAAGTGGATCTCATTTTAAGAAGCAAAAGTCACATTGAGAAACCCCCGTTATATTGGGACGAGATAGCAGTGACCATCTGGGACATGGTAACCCTGCACTGTACAAACAGATTGCGAAGAAAAGGCAATTAAACACAGACGCACTCCGCAGCGTGACATCGCAGATCGTGTGAAGAAAAGCAATATAGCTGTGTGGGCAGCAGTGCGGTTAATGTTGTTACAAGGCTGGGTCTGCTTCCACATCTAACACCAGTGGTTCCAACCGGGTCTCCATGGACAGATTAACCGGGTTTGAAGTAAACAAGGCTACGATTGACTGCCCAAAGCGCGTTAGTTAAACCTGTTTAGGCTTGCAGAGTCAATTCAATTGGAATGCAAGAAAGTGAAGAAACCACGCTCCGCGTTTGACTGCACGAAGCTCGGTAGGGAACCCGCTTAAGAGTTCATGTGTCAAATTTTTAACAGTTCCTCTAGTTCAAAAGCCAGTTCCTTCAGTTGCAAAATAACATGACCGCGATTTGAGACTGATGTGGAAGGTGGAAGGAATGCATCCTGCATTTCCTATCAACCAGCAATGGGAAACAATAGACGAGCGTTCTGTACAAGTTTGCACAAATCGATTTTATCTATGGCCTTGCGCCTCGATCACAATGAAGGCGCCACAAAAACACCAAGGTTTGATTGCAAACATGTATTTACACATAAAGATACAAATTTCAATTTTTAAGAGCTTAGCCAAAGAAGATTTTGCTGTTTACAAATAGTAGAGTTATTATTACGTTGCTGCACTGTTAACAACAACCTTGGCATTAAGAATAATCGTTGTTTAACATCATGTTGAAAATACAGTGTCAAAAGTCACAATAGTTTCATTGTGTTCATGCACCCAAATGCCGAAGACTATATCTACTTCGTTTTAAACTCCAACCAAGATAAGGCTGAGGCATAACACATCGTAATGAAGATACCGCCAGGGATTGTGCAGTAAATACAACAGAGCCCGCGCTATCATTGCAAGAAAGCCACAAACCGCTGTGACAGGGAAAATCAATACTACAACGGAAGAGAGAAACCACAGGGGAGAGGACAAAGCCAGACACTACACACCAAATCGAACATCACAAAACTCTGCTCAACAACCAACAGCGCGGCACAAACGCTGCGCAGCAAAACACCGGTTTCCGATTTTCAGGCTTGAAACAGTAGAAACGCGACTGCTTCTTGAGCAAAACGAGACTGGCGGCCCACAACAGAAACCGCGGTGTTGCGACAAATGTATGTGAATGTGTTGAAAGTGTGTAGGCAGCACAACTCATTGCAATTTCCAACTTTGATAACTTTGCTTGTTTTTTTACGTTTTGTGATTTGAAATTGATGGACATAACTGCCAGAGAACGTGATTTTGAGATTGTATTTTTTCACTGCATGCAATTGAAACCTACCCAAAAAAATTAACTTTACTGAAAAGGCTTGAGGGCCGCCCAAACCGGGATTTCAACCCTGGACCTCACGGTTTGCACTGAATTAACAGAAACCTGAACTTTCAAACAGAATCGTGTTTGCTGCGTGTTATTTTAGACCAGTAGTCATAAAGAGTTGGCGCATCGGTCAGCCAAGCCGGATGGGGGCGTGTGAAACAGAACGACTCAAGAGACACGACCTTCACCAGGAAACGACTGCAATATGACTTATTTGGAAAGTGGAGAGTTATGCATGCAGTGGAAATGATTGCCTTCCAAGAAAGATATTGATGGTTCGCAAATGTCAAACACGCCTCCCACCTTGTGTTTTGTGCCCAAATGATCGCAGTTTGATGGACAAACAATTGGTTGTCTTGCGTGTTAAACATATTCTACATTTCCACAGACACTGTTGTCATCATCAAAAAAACAGATTGTGTCGAAAAATAGAAAATGTTTTGGCTTGTATATTCGTATTGAGACCGTTCAAAACCGTGAATTGTGTACCGTACAAACAATAGTTTCAAAATCAAAACGCAACGACCGATCGTAGACATGTTAAAGTAAAGTTCATCTACAAACGTTCAAAGAGCTGTTTGTACAAGTGAACAGGAAGTTTGAATTAACGACATTTCGCTTTTTCTTATACATATGTACTTTATTAGAAAACTAATTGATGCAGGCCAGCAAAACCTACTTATTGCACCCGCTGTTATAAACTAAACTAAAGGGAACATTTGGCAAATACGCCAAAACAATCCTATTACGAGGCACGAACTCCTTGGGGTAAAGTCAATCCTTTTATCCGCCAATATCTCCAATACTTGGGCATCCAAGCATATAGATTCCAGTACTTGCCGACCAACTGGGGAAATCATTTAGAACACGGCCAAATAAACATTATTTCGGAACAGAAATAGTTAACGTCATACACCGGAGTAGTGACGTAAGTTTTGAAGTCCAATGTTTTTTACAGATTTTTTCCAACATCGCGTTCGCGTACAGCTATACAAGACACAAAATGACTTTTCGTATACAGGTAGAGTTAAAAAAGTTACATCAGCGGATAAAAACAGCTCGACTTCTTGTTGCCAAAGGCATTTTTTACGGGATCAAAAATAGCCTGGGCTTTTTATGCGTTATTAAAATGTGGGAAATTCAGCACCAAATTGGGTATAATTCACAATTGACTTTTCAAAATTGAACTATGTGTTAATAATTGCCCTGATTACCACGTTTCCAACAGTGTGATAAAACGTTGAACATTTCAAAAATCACCTTTAGAAGGGAAAGCAATGCCTGCTACCAGCCAACACCAATATATTGCAAGTAGCGTTGAATTATCAAAGTAGCGATTACGGCTACCGACGATGACCTCGCTGGCAAATGACTTGGCATTTTTTAAAGTGGTCTGAATACCACGAAGATTCCTGTTGGCTGGCGACAAAATATTCCTGTAGATCTTCAACTATTACGAATTTGCACCAAGCATTAAGATATTGGAATTGTTTTTTTTTCAATTACGGCAATTTGCGTTTAAAAAAACAAGTGTTTATTGCCACATCGACCGAAGGCGCCTTCCAGGAAGTGGAATGGTAACACAAGGGCTTCTTGGCAGGGAAGGTCATGCCAAGGTCAACTTCACATACACTGTTCGTTTGTTTCTCGGAGTTTCGAAACCCAAGTCTTAGAAATGATAACCAGCACCTCTTAGTGACATATATTGAAACGACTGAACACAAATTCCGGACTTGAGGAGTAACTTAATTAATAATATGACTGTCAGTGTATGTAGTGACTACATTGCAATGCAAACNGAATGTGTTGAAAGTGTTTAGGCTCAACAACTCATTGCAATTTCCAACTTCGATAACTTTGCTTGTTTTTTTAACGTTTTGTGATTTGAAATTGATGGACATAACTGCCAGAGAACGTGCTTTTGTGATTGTATTTTCTAACTGCGTACAATTGAAACCTACCCAAAAAAATAAACACCTTATAAATTTCTTGACTGAAAAGGCTTATGGGCTCAAACCGGGATTTCAACCCTGGACCTCACGGTTTGCACTGAATTAACAGAAACCTGAACTTTCAAACAGGCAATCGTGTTTGCTGCGTGTTATTTTAGGCCAGTAGTCATAAAGAGTTGGCGCATTGGTCAGCCAAGCCGGATGGGGGCGTGTGAAACAGAACGACTCAAGAGACACGACCTTCACCAGGAAACGACTGCAATATGACTTATTTGGAAAGTGGAGAGTTATGCATGCAGTGGAAATGATTGCCTTCCAAGAAAGATATTGATGGTTTGAAAATGTCAAACACGGCTCGCACCTTGTGTTTTGTACCCAAATGATCGCAGTTTGATAGACAAACAATTGGTTGTCTTGCGTGTTAAACATTTTCTACATTTCCACAGACACTGTTGCCAACATAAAAAAAACAGATTGTGTCGAAAAATAGAAAATGTTTTGGCTTGTATATTCGTATTGAGACCGTTCAAAACCGTAAATTGTGTACCGTACAAACAATAGTTTCAAAATCAAAACGCAACGACCGATCGTAGACATGTTAAAGTAAAGTTCATCTACAATCGTTTAAAGAGCTGTTTGTACAAGTGAACAGGAAGTTTGAATTAACGACATTTCGCTTTTTCTCATACATATGCACTTAATTATGCAGGCCAGCAAAACCTATTTGTTGCTCCCGCTGTTATAAACTAAAGGGAACATTTGGCAAATACGCCAAAACAATCCTATTACGAGGCACGAACTCCTTGGGGTAAAGTCAATCCTTTTATCCGCCAATATCTCCAATACTTGGGCATCCAAGCATATAGATTCCAGTACAAGCCGACCAACTTGGGAAATCATTTAGAACACGGCCAAATAAACATTATTTCGGAACAGAAATAGTTAACGTCAAACACTGGAGTAGTGACGTAAGTTTTAAAGTCCAATGTTTCTTACAGATTTTTTTCTAACATCGCGTGCAGCTATACGAGACACAAAATGACTTCGGTTGTACATAAGCAGAGTTGAAAAAGTTACATCAGCGGATAAAAACAGCTTGACTTCATGTTGCCAAAGGCATTTTTTTCAGGATCAAAAATAGCCTCGGCTTTTTATGCGTTTTTAAAATGTGGAAAATTCAGCATCAAATTGGGTATAATATACAATTCACCTATCAAAATTGAATTATGTATTAATAATTGCCCTGATTACCACGTTTTAAACAGTGTGATAAAACATTGAACTTTTTCAAAATCACCTTCAAAAGGCCAAGCAATGCCTGCTACCAGCCAATACCGATATATTGCAAGTACCGTTGAATTATCAAAGCAGCGATTACGGCTACCGACGATGACCTCGCTGGCAATTGACTTTGCATTTTTCAAAGTGGTCTGAATACCACGAAAAGTCCTGTTAGCTGGCGACAATATATTCCTGCAGTTCTTCAACTATTACGACTTTGCACCAAGCATTAAGATATTGGAATTGTTTTTTGTTTTTTTTATTACGGCAGTTTGCGTTTAAAAACACAAGTGTTTATTGCCACATCGACCGAAAGCGCCTTCCAGGAAGTGGAATGGTAACGCAAGGGCTTCTTGGTATGGAAGGTCATGTCAAGGTCAACTTCACATACACTGTTCGTTTGTTTCTCGGAGTTTCGAAACCCAAGTCTTAGAAATGATAACCAGCACCTCTTAGTGACATATACTGAAACGACTGAACACAAATTCCGGACTTGAAGAGTAACTTAATTAATAACATGACTGTCAATGTATGTAGTGACTACATTGCAATGCAAACGTTTGGAAAATCGCTGTTGTCCGAATCAGTGCAGTTCTCTGTCAGTTATGGTTTTAATTAGGCGACGTATTATGTTTTGGTAACATTTTGACTTGAATTTATCGGCAATGTGAATATTGGGCGCTGGATGATTTTTTTATCCCCTGTGGCTGAATAATATATCCACAATGATTGCACAACTGGGGGAAAAACAACAAAGCCTTCACCAATAGAACGAGAAAACCCCCAGGGCGCGAAAAAATCTTTGTAGAAAGCGTGAAGGACGCTTTGTTGTTGCCGCCAACACAGAAACGATCTAATTCCACGAGGCTTGACAAGGCCTGTGGTCACTTGATTTGCCAAAGCAAGTGGGTTGTGGTGGTGCAGAGGGGGCGTGGTGCTGCCATGACACAGCTGGAGTCATTTTATAATGTGAAATAAACAGGTTGAGATCTTAACAAACTCACTGTGGTGACAAATCTATTTTTAAAGCATTTGTTGGCGAGGTCAAAATTGTAACAAAAACCTGCTTCTAAAATTTGAATCCTTAAAATAATTGTACAAGAACACTCCAAAACTTACAGTTATTGGGGATCCTCTCCTTCGCGATGTTCGAGGTGAACCTGGCCTGCTTGAAATCTAAATAGTTTGTTTATTGTTACTCAGATGAAAAAGCAAACAAAAAACTCCAGACCCTTATAATATTCATTACTTAAAGCAAAATTAACATGCAAAACTTTTGCTGGCCCAAATAGTTATTAAAAAGCGACAATCTTTATTCATCAAATGATGGCAGAGGTTTTTGCAGAAAACTTCAATAAACAAAGTATGTCCGATGAAAAAAAGTTAAGTAAACTCCAGAAATTTGCATATGTCTATATTCATGAGTAAAAAAATGTTTAAAGTTCAAAAATTACTTTTGATTGTCCTGGCGCTTTAATTTTCTTTGATGTTGTTGTGGCAAGACGTTCCAATTCTTCATTTGATTGGCTGGATAGTTGCTTGGCAACCTAGAAACAGTATTTTTTGTAAAATTACTCACATTAAAAAATGTAATGTGGTAAAAATAGACAGATACAAGATTACACAAAATAACAGCAGTATATCTACACAATAAAAACAGAACTTGACTAACCACTGGCCCTTTTTGTCTCATTTTGTTCAAAATATTTTCGTTTGAGGTTGATGTGTTTGCTTGTAATCTTTCAGGATTCTCAACTTCCACCTCTGCATGTGATTCTATTAAGTTGAAAAATTGCACATGTAAATGTGAACATGTATAACATGGCATTCTGGGAGCCAGTGAATTTAATTTTGTTATGGTCCATGGAAAAAGTATTAGCATTATATTGATACAAGTACAATATGCTATAAAATGTTAGAGCATATGATTACGAACTTGAAATGTAAATGCTTTTTGAACTAAGTTTACTAAATTTATGTTGAAGTTTCCGAAATATTTGATAAATGAAGCATGTCGCCTTTAAAAACTAGTCAATATATTTTTGACAAGAGTTATGGACAGATCCTTGTTTAGTGTTTCTATGTCAAAGTTAAATAATATTTTGCCCGTATTAAATGACCAAATTATACCTGCAACAGTTGTGACCGCAGCAGTTTGGTTTGATGATCTTGCTGTATCTGATGTTTGATTTTTGGCTGCAGTCAGATTGTTCTTGTAATGTTGCCTTAATTTTTCCCTAATGCCTGCTGTGCCATTTCCAGGCAGTAAGGAACCTGAATACGGGGATCGTTGGTTCAAAACTGAAGCAGTGGTGGAAGCTTGCTCAGAGGATGAAGGACTTTGTGCTGGAACGTCTTCTTTGTTTTCAAAACCAGAGTGATTGGAATCTGTCACAGGTTTTTTTACCCTGCTGTGATTTGAAGTAGTGCCAACCTCCGAATTATGATCATGTTTTCTTGGGTGAACAATAACTCCACGCATTTCCCTGGTGAGAACGCTGTCAAGCACTTGCCTCGCAGAACTGGCCTGTTGCATTTGCATGGCTCTAGGTTTATTCTGACCAGGTCTACTGTGAACGGGTGTTCGACGTTCTAAAGTCCGCAGCATTTTTCCATGCGTGGTATCTTTTCTCATTGCCTGCACGCTTGCCTTATCAGTAGCCTTGAAAGTATCAGTCAGTTTGTCGTCTGATGACTTTCTCCTTGGGTTGCTGCCAGTTGTGGGTATTTCTTTCCTCTGTTGATGCGAACTTGCCATTGATCTGTTGCTTCCAGATGACAGACGGCTTGAGTTAACTGAAATTGTGTCCTGCAAAATAATATCAGTCAGTATTCAAATCTGCATTGTCATATACACAGACAACCACTTTCAAGAATGTTTACTAATCAATATAATCAATACCCATTGGCAAATCAATAACTTTGTTTTAGTAAATCAAATGTATCTACTTTTATTGTTAGAATTTTGTATTTACTTTCATGTTTGCACTAAATTTATATTGTTCTGTACACATTTTACACTGAATGTAAAGAAGGTTGCGGGAGTAATGTTTAGACATCAACTTAGCCTGGTATGTTGATATCTCCTAAAATTTTGTTGCAATACGTAATGTGCATTGAATTTATCAACACAAAAATCTTAAAATGACAATTACAAAACATACTGGAGATTGTTGTGATCCATCTGGTGACTGTGGAGACAACTTGTTAGGACTTTGGTTGTTTATTTTATGTGGAGATGGTAAAGTCCTTCTGCCAAGTTTGCGATTAAACTGCCGTTTCATTGTTTCCAGGCGACTGTTGTGACTTCTAGCTGCCAAATCTGTGTCTTCTGCATTCGACTGAGATGTCATTGTGATACTACTTTATAATGCTTACATCCAAAATCCACAGAAAAGATCTCAATAGTCCTGGGCGCTATGTAATCCACGTTATTTTGTAACTTAGTAAGCACATCTCCTTTTTTACATAAAATAGCCACATTTCAGGCGGAATAAAAAGTAAACCTGGATAATAATCTAATAATTTAAATACAAGTATGAAATAAAAACTTGTTTGAAGACACTCTAAAAAACCTCTGGCCAAAGAACTAAACAAACATTACACCAACTTCAAAATGTGTTGCCTACGTAAACCGCATCTTTTAAATTTTAGCGAGGCCTCGGTTTCAATTTTTGCAAAGAAACTTTTACGATTTTTCTTTTTTTTCGTGTTGCTTTTTCCGCAAAACATTTAGCTAAAGTCAAAATCTACACACAGAGATAAGTTAAGAAAGTTACAAAAATCTAAATACCGCAATTGCCTATTTCATCGCCGAAAACTACTTTCCAAAACAGATATGGTGCGCGAAGCAAAACCAACAAAAACAGTAACTCAAAGTTTGTGCGCTGAATGACGACACTCGCTTTTTTCCCAACATTAAAAAATACTATTTCTATGTTGGTTATTAATGCCAAAGCGGAAAAACCAATAAAACTTTTCAATGAATGCAATTAAAAATTAATGATTACTTGGTAAGAATTGCAATACACTTGGTTCGGCCAGTCGCTATTGCTAAAATGTTAAACAGAATAATTACGTGGAGGGTATATAGTTACGAGGATTTTCGGTGTTTTAGGAAATTGGTTGTAGACCAAGCAGGCTTTTCTTTGTAGATATTTCATTTAATTATCATGCACAAGCCTTAAATAACTCCCGGCAATGGGCAATACCTGCGGAATAAAACACGAAAAATGTATGTTTTTTTTCAGCATTCATAGTGTTACCACGCCGAATTAGGTTTTGTCGTACACGGTACTGCAATGTGTATGTGAACAAATTAGTTTCCTAATTTTTTGGACTGTGTCTCTTCGAAATTCGGGTTTCATCGCATTCGACTCTAGCGTAAAGTAGGTTTGGACGACTCTAACATATGTTGCATCTCACAAACGTTGAAATCCTGTAGAGCTATAGATGCTTTTCCCAAACAGGATATTAGCTCCGAGCAATTTGACAAAGGACCATTTCCAATAACGCGGTAACAAAACAATGCGTGGTATATCAACACATGCCAAATATAGTTAGATAGCAGAGAGCGTTCATAAAAGGAACAGCGGAAAGTCGTGATTATAGTGTTTAACTATTTGTTATAAATACCAGCTCAATACAAATATTTGTTGTATCATATTTGTATACCATTTATAACCCTTTAGTGTTTGGGGTTGATTACCCTGTTACGTGAAGTCAAGCTATTTCCGTGTATGTAAAGTCAAACAACGTAGCGTGAACTAGTTGTCTGAAATTACATTTGATTAAAACTAAAAGGTATTTCAAATCAGTGATATATATAAAGCGTTAAGAAATTAAAGTCATTGGCAGAAAAGTTGTTAACATGACAAAGGCGCAGGTAGATTTTGATTTGTTGGCATCAGTTGTGTTCATATTGAAGTATAGTAGTGTAATTAGGGAGTAGAAAAACTAACCCAGTTACAATCTGTTTTTGTATTGCTACAGAGGTTTAAATCTGTCTTGGTCAGGGCCAGATTAAGCCTAAGCACATAACGGTGACCCATGACGAAGCGGGCATGATCAGAATCTGTAATCCCACCTTAAAATTTTTGAAAAAATGGAACCCATTTGAGGCAGTATGAAGCCTATAGAGGGAGAGGAATGCATAAACATTATTCCTAATGATATAAAAGTCTAATTATTAATTAGGTAAGAGTTTCACACTGTCCACATGGTGCCCTTCCATACCAGATATTCAGGGGGGATCATAACTACTAGATTTCAGGCACGCCCTCTTCACAAACATTAAAAACGTTATTGGTGACAAAATATCACAAGTTGCTTAAAATAGTCAGGTGTCATTGTAAAATATTTTTCGCTCAGTGACAGTACGAATTAGACTAGGAGGGCAACCTGTCCGAAGCATCTACTTAAAGAAACCTCTTTGCTAGCCCTCGCTTAGCAATCGAATTACAAATGATTTTATCTTTTAAGGAAATAACACAGAAGTAGTTGCTTTGTATTACAAACGTTTCTCGAAAATGCAAATTTACACGTCAGGTTTTCCCAAAAACGTGACAAAACAACTGTTAACATAGCCAGCAAAACAATTCTAGCCTACTTCTTGTGTTGCAAATTGCTGCGGGCGTTATTACAAGACAATTTTGGAGTGATCGGGCGATTTTAGAAAATACCACAAGATAATTATTCCCCATTTTGTTTCGAGTATAAGTTCAAACTATGACGTGGGTTTGCCAAAACACAAAGGCTGACTTAATTTCGAAAGTGGATTAGGAAAGTTAATCATATTGCCGGAACTTCTTACAGCTATTGTTAAACCAAAGTGTTGCTTAGGTACACAAGACTTGGACAAGCTTAAAACCATGCGTTATATACACAAGTGAAGAAAAAGAAAAATGTGACGCAATGAGTGACGTCATTAAGTAACGACATGGAAGTAAGATGAAACAAGGTGCGTGCGACGTAAAGATGAACAAAAGGCGACAAGAGGTCAATGTATTTGTGTGTACAAGTTTTGTAGCAGTTAAGGTAATACAATTTTGCTCCGAGGCAGTAGCACAGACAGTTGGTTCCTAAGCTTCGTGCAGCTTGGAGAAAATCATGAATCGCACTTTGTTTTCCGGTCAGGCTCGAAGCGAAGTGTGTTGCGGGGAAACGCCAATTGATTGCAACACACAAGTTCTGAACGGTAAATTGCTGCAGGGGTAGATAGACAGCACTTTGTTCAAAGTATTTCGAATATGAGATGCTGAAAATGGAGAATGTAGGCTACGTAAAACGAGACAGTGGGTATATAATTGTAGTCAAATATGAGTTCACATAAATAGCTCAGCAGAACACCGATTTGGCACGTTTATGTTATAATATGCCTGTTTCAACATGACATTTGCGTTCAGCCACGTCAAAACAAGGAAGTTTGCGCTGCACTGGAGCGGTGGAGCCCAGCCAGATAACAGTAGAACCCCAAAGCAATCAATCAGAAACAGCGAAAGAAGAATGACAACGTTGGTGGGAACTGATAGAACCTTTTCTTGTGAAGTAACATATTCATTGACCTCCAGCTTTTTGGGTTTGCAACATTTTTGCGCTGGGCCACAAACGAACTAAATTGTGTGAAAAGAATTAAAAAAGAAAAAAAAATGTTTTTGCACTTCAGGTGTATGGCTGCTTCAAAATGAATTGCTTATTAAAACTGAAAACAGGTTTAGTGATGCTTGCATGTGGAATCCTGGTGAGCAGTTTCTACTATCTGCTGGACATAGAAAAATCTAACTTCGAAGTAATCAAGACAAATACAACAACTACAAAAAAGTTGAATCGCGACAGGAACCAATCCACAATTCGGTGACTATAGTATTCTTCTTGTAATGCAACAATTGCTCATTGCATAGCAGGTTAATAAACGTTCTGTGCGTTGTTGAAGTCCCGACGGTAATTGCGCAGCCATTTCCGGCTTGATGATTGATTTAGTGCAATTGTGTCGCCATGATTTCTTAATTTGCACAAGCAAAATAACATCCACAAGCCAGAAAGTAAACTGTAAATTTATTCCGTGTTTTTTTAACCTGGAAGTGCTGACCTAAATAATAGTTTCATAATATTTGCCACTTCTGTTTTGTGCGATTGGTATAATACCGTGGCACCTTAAAATAGCACTGTTTTTTGAGCAGAGCAGAATTGGCAAAATAGACAATTTAGCCTCTGGAAAATATAAATTTGGTTCGAGCAGAAATTGGCAATGAGAAACAAAAGGTTAAGAAGCACTGGTATAATGATTTACCAAGCTTTTATTTGTCATAACTGAATATTCATTGTGTAACGCAGTGGGGTGGAAGCCAATGTTACTATGGAACCACCGTTGATCTACTTGACTTATGGATACGTAGAACCGCAGTTTAACCCGCAAAGCATCAAGACCTTGCTCGGACACAAATGCACAACTACAACCGACTTCGCAAATATAAACAGAAGCGACGCATTGGTGATTCGATTCAGCAGCGCGTTTACACCGAACCAATTCACGAAACCAAAATATAGGTAAAATTTTTTTTTTACATTGTTTGGGTAAGGACGCATTTTTATGAATTACATGCATGGCTAACGCTCTTTCTCCACGAAACTCGCGCTACTAACAAATTGGAAAACAAAAAACGGAAAGTTTTCTTGGCTTTTAATCATAAAAAAGGCAAAATAAATCTGCAGGTGAACAAAATATTAGGCAAGGACTACTTAAACTGTCCTAACGAAATGATGAAAGATATATGTCTCGTAATTCGTAACAGTAAAGCATAAAAATTACACTAACTACGATATCAATATAAAAACGTTGTCTACAACGCTATTTTGTTTTATAGGCGCCAAGATCAAATGTACGTGTATATGAGTCTGGAACCATCATGGCCCTTTCACAACCACGACTTTAGCTACGTGGACAAAGATTTCTTTAACTGGACTATGACTTACAGAAGAGATTCGGACATTTTCTTCCCATATTCCTCCTATACAATGGCAAGTACCGATAATCAATATTCAGTGGAAACAATTAACTAATTTCAAAATCTGTTGATTTGTGTCACATCTGAATTTGTATTTCCAATAGGCTGTGATGAAACTTTTGGTTGTGAAGAGAACATGTTTCCCTTAAACCCAACGTTTAAACTCATATTCGCAGGATAACTATCTGTCCGATGAAAAGCAACGCAAAATCTTTTACGGGAACACCGCCGTGGATCAAGTGTTAAGCAGGAAAACTTCACAATACACGGCCTTGGTGGCTATAGGACGTTGCGGAGGAGGCGATGGACCGATCCACAGACTCAAGTATGTAGAAGCGTTAGAAAAATCGGGACTTCGCATCGAGAAAAGAGGAGGTTGTTACCAAAACGTATTTCCACACCCTTGGGACTCAGATGCTTTCAGAGATTATTCTGAAACGTTTAAGTTCTATTTAGCTTTCGAAAACGGATATCATTGTCGAGATTATATGACTGAAAAGGTTTTGAACAATGCCTTAAAAGCTGGCACTGTACCAGTGATATGGGGAGCGCCAAAAAGAGACGTTGAAAAGCTAATAGCACCAGGATCGTTCATACACACCGACGACTACGAAAGTCCAAAGGAACTGGTTGAATATTTGGGCTACTTAGACTCCAATGCAACTGCATATTCTCAATACTTTAACTGGAGAAGAAATGAGCCAAATGAAGCGCCATGGAGGCGAGATACAAGTTATGACATGCTGTGCAACAAGCTATGGGAAAAGAAGATATTTGGTAATGTTTCGAAGACTTATCATTCCTTTAAAGATTGGTTTATCAAGCAAGACAATCCAGAGTGCTTTAAAATAACCGAGGCAAACTGGCTGTGACGTCATACTTTAAAATGTAGGGTATTCCCCTTTTTATGTGTTGAGAAGGTGAAATTAGAAAAACGGGATAAAACAGAGTGATTTAAAATAATCGAAGTTGAATTGTGATTCACTGTCTGGTGTGTAGTTCATTTTTTTAGGTGCTTTGAAAGTTGTGTATTGTATTTGTGTGTTTTTCCTATGGTGAGTATATCTCAAATCCAACTAATAACAAGAAGTTTCCTCGGTACTCAACAGCTGGAAAAGACGGGCTCGCAAGCACTTTTTCTCGAGTTTCTTTACACGCTACATCCGGTTTGGGTTGCGAATCTGACCTTTTAGTTCCTTCCTGGTGGAACAAGTCGCTTTCTTGTTACTTTTCAATTGTAACATCTTTACCTGCTGCGTCAAACTGTCGATGAAAACAATTCACTGCTTCTTCTGAACATGTTCACATAAATGACCTTTGTTTCAATAAACAGAGCTACGTTTCTATTTTTGATTTAAGAACACACCAACTAATAACCAACACTCATATGTATGTTGCTGTTTGTTTGCCTTTAGTTAAGGTGGTCGACCAATTGTAATTGCGCCGTAGGAAAAGTTTTTTTGCTGTTTACAAAAAACATTCCTAATGATGACAACAGCATTTGTCGAAACGTAGAATATGTTTTGGGGGGGGGTACTGGCTTGTATCTTCCTATTGAAAAAACATTCAATTTTCAAATTAGTTGTTGTTGATAACGGCTTAAGTTTTCAAAAAATATATTCTAGACTCTCTGGAGGATAAAAATATAAATAAAATTAAGTTGAAATAAATTAAATAAACATGTTTCAGACACAATTTAAAAAATATACCTTAAAATAAGCTGATAAAGTTGTAAGTTAACAATATTTAAATCTCTAACAGCCGCAAAGGGTCCAGATTACGAAAGGATAAATTATTTAAACATTCGAAATTTAAAAGTGCAGAAAAACACTGCATTTTCAGTATCTTGAAGCAATACTGTCAAGTTTTGTGAAGAGTTTGTTTAAAAATTGGTTTAAAACGGCGTAAATACGTTTCAGACCTTTGAAAAGAGAAATGAAACCAATATGACATAATAGGCATTAAAACAATCAAGTACTAAAAACATGAAACAAAATACCTGATCAGGTCGACACCCCAAATAAGGCACCCAGACGGCACTAACTTGTAAGTAGAAGATCACCAATCTTTGTGAAAAGATCGTCTATTTCCATTTTAATTTACTTCTGCTTTTTAATAATTCAGATAATGTCCGNAATACGTTTCAGACCTTTGAAAAGAGAAATGAAACCAATATGACATAATAGGCATTAAAACAATCAAGTACTAAAAACATGAAACAAAATACCTGATCAGGTCGACACCCCAAATAAGGCACCCAGACGGCACTAACTTGTAAGTAGAAGATCACCAATCTTTGTGAAAAGATCGTCTATTTCCATTTTAATTTACTTCTGCTTTTTAATAATTCAGATAATGTCCGCAACTTTGCCACGGTCTGTTGCACAAACGTGTTTTAAATTTTGTTTTAAACCAACATTGTGGTTTCATGCATGAAAACCGTTTTGTAAAAAGAGAAAAAATGTAAGATAAGGTTTGGAATGATTTTGTAAATAATTGGATAAGAAAACAAAGTAAAACCTAGGCAAACGGGGAAACACTTAAATAAATTATTATTTTGAACTTGCAATTATTGAGGTGCAAAAATTTACTAAACTTTTTCTGCCAAAAATAGATTCTACTGTAGCACAGTTAAGTTCAACCGAACCGCAAATTCAATGAAAAAACATGTGCGAGGTTAAGAGAAAGTTTCCTGCATAAGCGTCTGGATTTGTTCGTTGTGGATTTGACCGATGCCAACTGCCGGTGTAGGAAGACATGGACGACCAGCATATCTCGGCTGAAATAAATAAATATCGTTTTCATGAAATTTATCCCAAGTTACAATGCACAGGATAGACGTGTCGAAGCAACTACATTGAAATAATGGTTGTATGGTAGGAGCCAGTGCTTCCCAACCTGTTGTGCACGATGTTATATCAGCAGGTAGGGCGCGATAACCATTTGTTTATTCACAAACACTTTGTTCATATATTTTTCCTTTTACGTTCCGCTTGCTATGTTACCTGACGTGAATTAAATCACGAAATGGAAATAATAAATGCGCGGCATAAGTTTAAGGTCGATCAGTGTTTTC
>QXVZ01009269.1:0-14094 GCA_008931825.1 Phallusia fumigata | reverse complement strand
AACACTCGTTACTTGAAGAACACAACAGTACTATTAGTTTTAAATCCAATACAACTGACCGCTTATATAGATCATGATGAGGATTTCACACCAGTTAAATGTAGTGTCCCTTCCACCCGGACTGTGTTCGTGGGCAAAGTATGACAGCATACCCACCTTACGGCCTCCTTCCATTCTATTTGAAGTGAAGACAGTTATTTAAGTCAGGGTTTATGTATGTGGAATTTAGGTGAATAAAACTGTGACTTTGTACAAAAAGGTCTTAACAAATCAACAAAAACCGCTAATAGCCCAGTATAGCGCGGTCAGTCAACCACACACAAAAGGTGCTTTTTATGCATCATTCGCTNAACAGTACTATTAGTTTTAAATCCAATACAACTGACCGCTTATATAGATCATGATGAGGATTTCACACCAGTTAAATGTAGTGTCTCTTCCAACCGGACTGTGTTCGTGGGCAAAGTATGACAGCATACCCTTCTTACGGCCTCCTTCCATTCTATTTGAAGTGAAGACCGTTATTTAAGTCAGGGTTTATGTATATGGAATTTAGGTGAATAAAACTGTGACTTTGCACAAAAAGGTCTTAACAAATCAATAAACACAGTTAATAGCCCAGTAGCGCGGTCAGTCAGCCACACACAAAAGGTGCTTTATATGAATCATTCGCTTGCCTACTTACCGATCGAGGCAGTTCACCATCAGAAGCAAGACAAACTGTGCGTAGGCTATTCCTTGCATTGCAAACTTGCATATGGGAGACTGAAGCAATTTTCCCACCTGAAAACAGTTGTTAATCACGACAAAAGCATCTTTTTACGTGGTACGTGGTATAAACATTGTCTCAATTACACAACGTGTGACTATCTTACGTTGAAAAGCAGTTTCAGTCCAAATATTTTGGTTGGGCTGATTTAAAAATAATAAACATGTTGTTGTGTGTATTAACTAAGCAACCTATGGAAAGGCAGATAACATTTAATTAGTAACGCCAATTTAACAGTGACGGGAACTGACTAGAATTTGTCCGGACAATCAACAATGTGTTGTCAAACTAACGCAAATATTGAAAAACAGCGTGGTTATATTCTTTCGTTTGACCAGATTGACAAGGCAGCGCCTGTTAAGTGTGTGTATTGTTTTGCTTGCAAGAAGAACAGTTTTTATAACAATTGGGCAGTTCTCCGCAACCGCCACAGTGTCATTTGTACCCCAAAAACTTAAAAAAAAAAACTTTTATCGGTGTCAAATTTAAACGTTTAAACAAGCGGGCAATTCGCTAATTCAAACCGTAGTTAGACTGCCCACTGCTGGCTCTGTCACAAAACGCAGTTAGGGGTGTGCCACCGAATTTTGAAAGTTTGAAAGTGTGCCGTGAGTGGAAAAATGTAGCAGAGCACTGCAAAAAGGCTCTTCCATTTTTTCAAAAAAACATTGCTTTTTCGCCTTTAAGGATTCGCCCGAACCGCTCATTACTTGCCTTACTGCAGGGAGCGATGAGATAAACGATGGACAGCAGAGGCATGAAAAGGCTTGTGGCGAGTGCGAGCAAAACTTTGTAGAAAATCGAAAGCTGCCGAAGCCAACTTAAATCCCGGTTCCAAATTCCAATCAACTTCTGCTGACAGTTTGGATGCGCCACAAACTGTGAGTTCAAACATAGGTTAAAAATACACTGGTATATATTCATCTGTATTAAAACCTACCACACCTGTAATTAGTTCGGTGAAATATTACATATTTTTGTGTTTATGTCATTTGCAACATGATCTGCTGCTATAAAGGAACAAACAGCAGGATTTTTGTACCTTTTTCACGCGGTATTTGATTGCTAACTTCAGCTGTCGAAGTTTAGGATTCGATTCTGTGTCACCAGTGCAGTCTCGGAACCTTTGACAAAATATGGTAAGTATTGATTTTTAAACTCAATATGATCGACTGGGTGCACAGGCAATGAGTTGGTACAGATATAACATGCAAAAAATTCTGTCCAATTTTTAGCATTTTTATCCTCAAAACACAAGGGATTTTCAATGTGCAATGGGTTAACCCAAATTTCTCCAATACGCCTTTCAAAACAATGGGATATCTACATCTGAAAATAGCACCACTCAATATATTAGCATATGTTCCAAAGAAGCTGTTGGCATGCCTAGATGCTAGATGCTTTCATGCATTCGACATGCGTCACTCGCCCTCGCACAAACCAAACGTATGGCATGACATTTGCCAATACCTTGGTTTACATTTTAACACCACTTAAATGAGTTCTTCTAAGGGTTTCTTAAAAGAACTGACATAACACCTACGCATTCGTGGATCGCCTGGGCGCCTCGTGACGTCGGTTGGCAATTCTAACATTTTCAGATGCAGGCGACGAACAGTTGCCGTTCAATATCGCATCGACTTCGTGCGTGTCACGGCACAGATCGAGAAGCTTCTCAACGAAGTCGTCGCATTGGGTGGCAAGCTTTATGTAGTCGTTCTGAAAAAGTAAAAGTCGCATCGATATGCGAGTCGAAATCGAAAACGTACTAAAACTGCTTTGCAACGTTTTTTTGAATAAGAACATGATGCAGCTGTTTGCAACTTAACAAACTGAACTTTGCGTTTTATGGTATAACTGAACAAGACGAACCGGTAACATTTACATTGTAAACTAGACAGCGTGGAGCAAGCATTTTATTTATTGGGTCGAGTGATAGCTGGCGAAACCCCGCAAACGAAATCAAAACAAAACTCACTTGAATTACAAAACGGGTAAACAAATAGCCAAAGGAAACAACTCGATCACTTTCCTTTAGTCTTTCTTCTCGAAAAATCAAAATTTAATTGTTTTTGCTGCGTTCGTTGGGGTCGCGGGAAAAATGACTGGAAGACACTTTTAAGAATTACTGCTCTAAATAATTCGTTAGCATTAGACAAGCACTTGGCATCAGAGAATCTATCCCGTCGTATTGTTGTGTTGGAAGTGTACATCTAGAAAATACCTTGAATTCCTTTTCGACGTTAGCTAGGTTGGAAAGAGTGTGGCTGAGCTTCAGTGCGTGTAAAACCGGATCGGGAAAGGCGAGAGACAGGTATGCCGGACTGGCGAGTCCTTTGTACGCGTTCAACCGCGACAAGCAGTGATTCAGTGAGTCGTGATTGCGTCTGGAAACATGAAAGTGTTTACTTGTATCTCGTACATACAACAAGCAGAATAATTGTTGAGTGACGTCAGGTGACTTTTGTTTTTTGCAGTTGTTATTTGAATGGTAAATATGGTAAATACACATCAAGCTTGATATTTCATTTTTGACGGCCCTAGACATTGACAATATCAAAATCTCGGCAAGGTGGATTTTCTGAATACATACAACCTCTTCAAGTTGCAAAACATCTTTACATACTGCGAGGATCGTTGCAAAACTTGCCAAAGACTTTTTTTCTCCAATGTCAAGTTGGTCTTTTTAAATTCAATTGTAAGTGTGCAAACTGGTGGGAAGTTAATCGATAGTAAAAAGTTTTTGACGTAACAGTTTCCGTTAGGACTGACTTAAACGTCAAACGATGTTACACTAACCTGAACGTGCAGTCACGACACTGACAGCGATAGTGATGCGGATGTTCAATGCGCGCTCCCCTGCGTAATAGGTCGTGTACAATATCGAATTCCTGACACTGCGCGGCCAGAATAATAGGGGTGATGTCGGGGGAAAAACGCGTCCCATCGTCATCGTAAGCGTAAAAGTCTGTGTCTGGGTCCTATAAGTTTGATAGTAAGGAGATGTAACAAGTTAGAGTATGCCTCTAATGGTTTTCGTGCTAAACGGTAACAGACACCTAAGCCAAATCAACTTTCTCTTTTACATTTTGCTGGTTTTGTTTGTTGAATGGTAAAAATTCTAATTTGCTTGATTTTTATTCGCTGTAAATTAAGTCAAAATGGTTGTAAGCCATGTGATAGATGACAAACAAATGCGGAAAAAAACTCGTACTGTCAATATGTTTACTATCCCATTTAGTATTATAAAGAGTAAATAAAATAGGAATAAACAGTTTTAACACATAAAATAGAATTCCTCCATGACAAATACTCCAATGTAGTCTAGAATACACAATTATTTTATACGGCACTGCCTGTCCATATAATAGAAGATAAATTTCTCTTCACACTGACAATGGAAATGTTTTGGGCCCAAAATAAACACCCCAAATAACTGCCCGAATTCATTTGAACCCTACGCCAATGTTTCCCATTGATACGACAGTCACGGTTATAAGTCAGCATCTATTAAAGGGGAAGTTAATACACAGCACAGTGACACTTTAATATGTCTACAATAAGGGTAATATTCTTGAACGACTTTCATTTACCTCCGACACATTAAACATTCGTTGCTCGCATGGGCTCCTCGTCAAACGGTCGTGGACGGCGAATGACGGATGGTTGAGAATGATTTCAACAATACGTAAATAGCCTCGGCTTATCGCAAGTAGCAAGGCGTCTCCTATTCTTGCCATGGCGGGCTGCTTGATGAGAATCTCCACGACCTAATTAAAACATCGACCGAGTCACAGAAAGAAGATTAGAATTAACCTGAAGAGAACTTGGTGCTTTAGGTCCACTGCATAAAACAATCAAGTCCGAAGAACCGGAAATTTAAATAGATTTCATCGATTTGCTATTGGGGTACATCTATGACGCACTGAAGGTGATTCACAGTGAATAATGCGTTAGTGACACTATTAAAATGCTTTATATATGTTTGCTCATATACAGTCTGTTATGTCACATGAGGTGTTGAAAGTAATAAAAGCTGGATAGGTCTTTTACGAATATTCACCAAACCAGAAGAAAAAATCCCAACCGCAATCCTTTACTGCAAGTGATTCTTCGTTTTATGTCTGAAAACACTAGTCTGTTTTTTGTGTCCAGAACAATGTCCACATACAAAATATTTACACATATAGCTGATTTATGTAGCATTTTAAGTGTTGAAAGTAATAAAAGCTGGATAGGTATTTTACAATTATTCTTTTACAAAGCCAAACCAGAAGGAAAGAATTCTGATCCTTCCTGCAGGTGGTCCTTGTTTTTATCGCAAAACATTGTTTTTTGTTCCACAACAACATTCAAAAAATAGAATAGCGTTTCGTTTGTGAGCGTCACCAACATGAATACGCTTTTGTACACTNACGATGTTACACTAACCTGAACGTGCAGTCCCGACACTGACAGCGATAGTGATGCGGATGTTCAATGCGCGCTCCCCTGCGTAATAGGTCGTGTACAATATCGAATTCCTGACACTGCGCGGCCAGAATAATAGGGGTGATGTCGGGGGAAAAACGCGTCCCATCGTCATCGTAAGCGTAAAAGTCTGTGTCTGGGTCCTATATGTTTGATAGTAAGGAGATGTAAAGAGTTTGAGTATGTCTCTAATGTTGTTCGTGCTGAACGGTAACAGACACCTAAGGCAAATCAAATTTCTCTTTTACATTTTGCTGGTTTTGTTTGTTGCATGGTAAAAATTCTAATTTGCTTGATTTTTATTAGCTGTAATTAAGTCAAAATGGTTGTAAGACATGTGATAGATGACAAACAAATCCGGAAAAAAACTCGTACTTTCAATATGTTTACTATCTCTTTTAGTATTATAAAGAGTAAATAAAAGGAATAAACAGTTTTGACACATAAAATAGAATTCCTCCATGACAAATACTCCAATGTAGTCTAGAATACACAATTATTTTATACGGCACTGCCTGTCCATATAATAGAAGATAAATTTCTCTTCACACTGACAATGGAAATGTTTTGGGCCCAAAATAAACACCCCTAATAACTGCCTGAATTCATTTGAACCCTACGCCAAGGTTTCCCATTGATACGACAGTCACGGTCATTAAGTCAGCATCTATTAAAGGGGAAGTTAATACACAGCACAGTGACACTTTAATATATAAACAGTAAGGGTAATATTCATGAACGACTTTCATTTACCTCCGACACATTGAACATTCGTTGCTCGCATGGGCTCCTCGTCAATCGGTCGTGGACGGCGAATGACGGATGGTTGAGAATGATTTCAACAATACGTAAATAGCCTCGGCTAATAGCAAGTAGTAGGGCATCTCCTATTCTTGCCATGGCGGGCTGCTTGATGAGAATCTCCACGACCTAATTAAAACATCGACCGAGTCACAGAAAGAAGATTAGAATTAACCTGAAGAGAACTTGGTGCTTTAGGTCCACTGTATAAAACAATCAAGTCCGAAGAACCGGAAATTTAAATAGATTTCATCGATTTGTTATTGGGGTACATCTATGACGCACTGAAGGTGATTCACAGTGAATTATATGTTAGTGACACTATTAAAAAGCTTTATATATGTTTGCTCATATATAGTCTGTAATGTCACATGAGGTGTTGAAAGTAATACAAGCTGGATAGGTCTTTTACGAATATTCACCAAACCAGAAGAAAAAATCCCAACCGCAATCCTTTACTGCAAGTGATTCTTTGTTTTATGTCTGAAAACACAAGTCTGTTTTTTGTGTCCAGAACAATGTCCACATATAAAATGTTTACACATATAGCTGATTAATGTAGTATTTTAAGTGTTGAAAGTAATAATAGCTGGATAGGTCTTTTGCAAATTTTCTTACACAAAGCCAAACCAGAAGAAAAGAATTCTGATCCTTCCTGGTGGTGGTCCTTGTTTTTATCGCAAAACATTGTTTTATGTTCCACAACAACATTCAAAAAATAGAATAGCGTTTCGTTTGTGAGTGTCACCAACATGAATACGCTTTTGTACACTACACACAAGTGCTATGTCAAAATAACATTTTACAAGAAACACCACGAGCGTAATTCAGTCCGAAATAAAAGTCGGAACTCAAACCAGGGAATAAATAATTCAACTCGACGTTCCGGTAACCGAAAACACAAGTGTATTTTGCAGTTCAGTAATACTAGAAACGCTTACTCTAATCCGCGGCTAAGACCTATTCTCAATAAAAAGAAAATCGAGTATTTGAATGGAAACAATTTTAGGCTCCACTGACTTTGCCAGGCTAACCCCAAGGGAAATAATATCAGGTCAAGTTGAAATTCAAACCTTACTATCGGTTATGTTAAGGAGAAACTCTGGGTAACGTTGACAACATAGTTTCCCTTTTATTGCCAGTTGGTGCAAGAGAGATTGACAAACCACACGAGGGGGCAGATTGGTATTTGATTAACCGCAGATTCCGATGTAAGGTTCAGGCAAAGAATACAGACGTCGCCGACGGGGCTGATGTGTGGCAGAGCTACGTTCGTAATATTAACAGATCAGACGCTAACCGCTAAGCAATTAGAACGGGCTAGGGACTTATGAACAACGCGATACGACCACGTCCAGCAATATGACAAACATCCCAATGTGCCGAACAAAAACGATTTCTTTTCTAAATTTCGTGGGTTTAAAGGTTTTTTTCTGTACTAAAGCATCGAAAAACTGGTTGTGGATAAAACAGAATGTACAGACTGCCAAAGAAAATAGCACAGCTTTGACTTTTGCTCAAATTACTGTTGAAAATAACCTTTTTGTGCGCTTATTTTGGTTTAGCTGTTATAACTGCGGGTACTTTGCATCAAAAGTGAAGCCTGACAAATGAGGCTGCTTGGGATTTTCGAAGCCTAAACTAATCGAACGGGATAGGTCAGACAACTTAAGTGTATTTTCGCGCAGAAAAAAATCAATTTCGGACCACATTTAATGCATGCGAAAGCAGCGGGTGGTAACACAGAAATCACAGGCGCCACAGACCGTAAATTCAATTAGTGCGCGGCATAAAATAATAATGAGCACATCCCACATCGTTACAGTTTAATCTACAGCCAAACAGAAAATCTCTAAACGCGATTTAAAGGAAAACAAGTTCATTCAACACTTCATGAACGCTTTAGTCCGTCGTCGTTTTATCGATTATGGTTTTTCTTTTAAAGCCAAATTAATTCATACATCCCGCTATGGTGGTCCCACTTAAGCGAATAATTTGTCGTAGAGCACAGCAAGACCTCCAGATTTAGTCCAATTTAATGAACTTCATGGAACAATTTAATGAAATTAATGGAACATGTATAAATGCTTTTACCTCCCATGTTTATATGGTTATTATTTTTTTTGAAAAATTTCTCGAACTTGCAACGGTGACGCTTAATCAATAACATAATAGGTGACGTTTGCCCTGAGTATTGGACTCACCCAAATTTCGTCTAAACTGAAAACCTGCAAGCGCTTAACTTACTGAATAAACTAAATATAAATTTAAGGAAATTGTCATAAGTTTACAGTTGCATACTAAACTGTATGTTTTAGAACCAAAGGTAAGTTAAAAAACTTCAAACCTTTTATATTTACACGACGTAGAATTTTACGGGCAAATAAATTTACATTTGGGAGCGCTGGCGTTTGGTCACACATTAGGAGACAGTCGGATAAAAGCGAATCAGGGACGAAATTATGTGATTTTTGTTCGACTTAGCGATAAATGTCTGTGTAAAATGAAAAAATTTGCCAAACATAATACCTGTAATGAGCACTTGCGGGTCGCCTTGGCGTCGCTATATACCCCGAGTAAAGCTTTCAACACTAATAAGGCTAAACTGCGGCTCAAATTTATTGTCTTTATAAAAACAAAAAAGTATACATAAGTTATATATATTGCCACGATGCACGATTATATAATTACCCTCGTTAGCTTTCCGTGTCGAGAACGTTGCTGGCTGTGTCAATTTAGACCCACACAAAAAACGTAATTATTTCATTCAAACGGTATCATTCAAAGTTCATTCAAAGCTGCAAACGGTAACTGCACATCCAGATGACCGATTTATTTAATATCAAACACCAACCTCCAAATGTTCATTTCCGCATGCAAGCTGCAGCGCGTTCTGTCCCATGTAATCCACACAGTTCACGTTGAGGGTCTTCGACTCTTCCACCATCCTCCGTATAGTAGGTATGTCTCCATATTCGGCCGCCTCCAAGTAGTTCAACTCCTCATTTGTTGGTTTAAAGGTTGACCCGAAAATTGACGAACCGCGGTTTCCTCGTCCGCCGGATCTTCGACCTGTGAAACGACATTAGCATTTCTGAATTGGCAAATTTTTTTTATTTTTCGTTGGCAAACACAGCAACAAAAACTATGCGAGTGCTGCGCTAGAGATAGCCAAACCCTTTTTCCACTTATTGAGCAAGTAAATCGCAAATTGAGCAAATGTAAATCGCAGACACGTCGTTTTTACCAAAACACTTCTCTAAAACATTGCAATAGAGAATAAACTAGAGACTCGAAGGTGTGTCGATAGAAAATCTGCCTTTAGTTTGCCTGGTCTGTGTTAAAATATTAATTTGTCGCTATCTGCGGCAGTCAATTTCTTTTTTAACTAAATGTAAACCCAATTTTGTACGTCCAGATAAAACTCTTAAAACACAAAAACCAAACCAACAAGGCAAAAACGACAACCGCTACCTATAAAAAACCATAAAGCATTTGTCAAAAACCCGTTACATCAGCACTTACGCGTCGCTGTGCTTTTCATTTCTCGAACATTCACAGCCTCGCATTACACACCTAGACTTCTCCGTTTCAACGCTGAGTACAAATCACTGACAACTCGATACGCAAGCAATTCGTTTCCCTGGATATCGAAGTTAATTTTCATCGCTTGACGGCCAATCATTTCTACCGCACGCTGTTCATGTCTTATTCATGAGATGAAAAAAATGTGACAAAGGTGCGACGTGAGAATGGCATATGGAATGACAGTTCGGCCGACGACCAAATGAATTGCTTGCCCGCTTCACGAAATATACATTGTTCTAATGACAATAGCCCCATTAAAAATAAGTGTTTGATGCCGAAAATCTGTGACGTCTTAATGCAACGTATGTATAGTTTTACAATCAAGGTAAAATCAAAAACAATATTCAAACCTAGCGTCGTAGCTATTTTCAGATATCCGACACTTGCATTTGTTTTGTAAAATATTGTATAATTTCGGAACGATGAAACCAAATGCGCATGTTTACTTACTACGTTGTGACTGCAATATGCTACATTTTAGGCCACACGCAAAAACATAACAGAACCTGTTGCTGACTTACTGACCAATGCATTGTAGGAACCAGAACCGATTGCTTAGCCAATGTGGCCAATATCCGACTTTCCCGATAAACTAATAGATTTTAATTCCCAATAGGAATCAGTTAGTGATAGGAGTTTGGTGTATCGGCTTAACTCGGGCTCGCAAGCGCTGCAGCGCAAAACACACAAGGCCCTCGACACTGGGTAATGGATTTGCTGTGTTATGCACTTGACACACATTAATGCACTTGTCCAATGCTTACGGCCATCAACAAAACTCAAAAATAGAAAATATTTTGCGCAATTTTATCAGACAACAGATTTCTGGTTTCATTTTAAACATTTTAAATCACCTTACAACAACATAGGACCTGCAAACAACTCATGTTAATAGTAAACGCTGAACAAAACATTTTTGCTAAAGTTTGGTGCACACGTAAGCACCCCAAAATCAGTAAGGACGTACAAATTAAATCTTTGCATTACCTGAAAACGCTAATTTTCGAAACTTTTGTCTATTGTAGGCCAGCGACCTGTTGCTCCTGGCGGCCATGACTACATTAGAATAGCGACGATAAACGACACTAAAGCGAATGTTGCGTGTGTCGCGCTTATAACATGCAATCGATGCGGCCGAGGCTTACGTAAGGCTCTTCTTTTAAGAAATCTTCAGTCTTTTGAACCACGTCACGATTGTTGGGCCTAATCAAGCATACTTATTTATACAAATCCATACGTGTTTACGCGCCCGGCATTAAGGTCAAAGGTCTGGCAATAGATTTTCTAAATATCCTTTGGAATAGAATCGGCTTAATTTAGATTGCACTGAAACTCATTTTAAACGTGTGTTACAGGTAATATGAGCAAACTGCCAATTGTAATACACCAGTGGTTCTTAGCCTTTTATTATTCTATGGACCATTTAACCGTTTGTAAATAGGTTCCTGTCAGTATATTAAGAAGAAAAACCAAGCTCTTACAATCGACAAACAATTTGATACATTTCATTTGAAACAAATCCCCCTCTCACATTGCGGAATTCCACCCCGGCTAAGAACGACTGTAATACACTGATATAATCCAAAAGCATTTTCGTGTATTAAGGCTGTTTTTAAGTCAATCGACATCTTGCTTCAACTTGTGTGGCCTATCAGCAACCCTTGACCTCGTCAATTGTTTGCAACGAGACACTAAATATCGTGTAGTGGTCGATACTATGTTCAATCGATGCTTGTTTGAAATTAACCACCAATTTAGTCTCTGGTATTGCAAGTTTTTAGAAGCGTTATGACGTCATCAACACGCAGGTAAGTAATTTCGACTAACGACAACATCTCACCATTTCAAAGATATGAGAAGGGAGCTTTTGTTCAGCAGGCAAAACTCAGGGCTTAACGTTGCTAACTAGAAATTACTGGTAAATGAACACCTTTGTTTGTCAAGAGTTGGGATTATTGCGTCACTTTATGACAGAAAGTTAACTGCAACAGAATTCAAGAATTGCAGCAGAGTTTTCAAGAAAAAGAGCACAGGTTGTCTGCAAACATGTCGCTAAAATGGAAGTCCAAAGTTGGTACGATGATCAAAGCACAACAGGTGAGCAACCTGCTACAAGTACCAACTGTTCAACATCAACCAGAAGAGGAGGAAGTAGTTGACAGTACTGCACAAAACGAAGTACTCAGGCGGTTTTGCTTTGAATCCCCTGAAGAGAAGCGAGTTCGGCGTAATCGCAAGGTACGGGTTGCTAATTCCGCCTTTAAAAATTCTTATTTAAAAAAAAATATTCAAAAGTAAAAAATGGTACAAATAGATTGAGAAGGACCATGTAAAGTATAGAGAGTCTTATGAGGAAACAAATCGTTACTTGATACGTGTGAGGTTTGTTTAGGATTTGAATTAAAAGGATTGCATCGGTGTAACTCAGTGTCCCAAACCACCCGGTTAAAAAAAGTGTCGAGAAGCCATCATATTTTATCCTTTATCGCCACCAAACGGATAAAATATAAACAGTTGCGTACGAGGTTCCATGCGCATAAGCAACGTAAACTACGAAGTACAAACTTCTTAGTTTTTATACCTTTCTCATGCGCACAACAAGTTAACGTTTTAAAATTCAACCAATTTTTATAATCCAGACCAGGGGTATTTAACGTTTTTATTATCGTTACCCTGAAAAAAAGCTGATAGATTTTAATTGACCAAAAAAAGCAATTACAGCTTAACGTCAATGAAGGTTCAAAGTAAAACGACAAATGAACACACACGGAACTCTCAATTATACAAAGAAGTATTTTGGTGTACTAGAGCCAAAAAGCTAAATCTAAATACCCCCCGAAAAATATCAAATTACCCCATTGGGGTAAATACCCCAGGTTAAGTACCGCTGATGTGGATCGTTTTAAAAAGAGACTCTAACTCTCAAGTATTGTTATGGTCATGTGTGCTCGTTGAATTAATAATACCCTCGTTACAGCAAGGCTTACACAACCAACTAGCCGAGGTTGAGGTCGATATTAATGACGTGGCAGACAAGGACGATGATGACATAACGGAGATGGTGTCGTCGATGGTGGCGCACGTACTTAATTCAGTTTACTTTAAAGGTATATCGTACAGCTACTCTTGCGGTGGTATTCTTTGTTTCGAAAATTAGTTTACTTAAGAGGCGGGAAAGGCATAATAGCCTATACTGAAATAGATTCCACGATGGTTTAAATTGCCCGAACCTCTTTGATATGTTTGTCTCCAAATAGGCCAACACTTTGTGATATGTCAGCCCAAGACTTATGGGTATTTCTTTTTTAATTAGTTTTCCAATCCAACTTTTAGTAAACCTTCCCGGTGCAACAACATTTTCATTTGTCTTTTCAGGCATGATTTTCGTTGTTATTACCATCAACGCGGTTCACATCGCCCTGCAGACAGTGGACAGCATCTCGATTCCCTATTCATCGGTGTTCTTTGTTATCGACAATCTCATCATGGGAATCTTTATATGTGAGATCATACTCAAGTGGTACAGCGGATTCGTCATTTTCTGGAAAGATTACTGGAACATCTTGGATTTCGTCATAATATTCGTGCTGCACGTAAGTTCCAAATACCATTTTGTGGCAAAAACATTTTGCAAAGATGATGACCACATCGGTTGTTGAAACGTTTGAATCACAATCATGGGCACCGGCACGTAGGGGCACATGGGAGCACTTGTAACCTAATACCGCGATCTATCTATGTGCGTGTGGATGTATGAAGATTTGCCCCCTCTTGGAAAATTTTCTGGCTGCGCCTATGATCACAATGTACTTTATTCACTGTTTACAAGCTCTCTCTTTAAGTCCGTGTCTTTTATCCGAAATCCTAGGATTATCTCTCCACTCGTTTAGTTTTTCATGCAAAGAGAATTATGTCAAGGGTCGGCTCCTTGGGTATTGATTTGGTGATATTGCGTCGCTATGTTTTTCTTTCACCAAGCGAAATAAACTAACTCAACTAATTGTGACCGGATTGAAACAGAATTTTCTGAATAATTTCGCTCTTTCTTCGCAGCTAGGACCCTGGCTTTCGTTCTTCAGCAACACGCGGCTACTTCGAATATTGAGAGTTATTCGAGCTTTTCGGAGCCTTAAGACTGTTACCTCACTGACGGGTCTTTCCCTCGTTGTTGAAACCATTTTACAGGTGAATGTTAAAAAGCCACCACTTCAAACGTTACAAACACAAGGACTGTGTCGTTTTAATTTTTTCCGGCCTATAGGGGCTGGAATAGCAATCTATTTGTACATAAGACTAGCAATGACTAGATTTCCTGGTGAGGACGTTTAAAATTTGGGTCAAACGACAAATGTGTTGTTTTAGTTGCGATTATGTATGAATTGGGAACTGGCAGTTATGGCGGCTGTTCATTATCTTTACCAGAAATCCACTGACTTAACTCAGAAATCTAACCACTTATCCCAGCT
>QXVZ01009262.1:0-13231 GCA_008931825.1 Phallusia fumigata | reverse complement strand
TTTTGCTGTTTGTAAGGGATAAAGTAACCACACTTACATAAATGCAACTGGTATTTCCTCACACAGGTTGTGTGTCTGATCGAGGATCTGCTTAGTGTTGAAGTTTGGAAGCAAAATGTGTTTAGCGTGATTGTTCAGACGAACTTCCAGCCAAAGACCTCCATACCCCTATATATGGTGGTAAGAACAATTATGTTCTGGTTTCTTTGTCAGAAAAATCCAGATCATACGACTAAATCTTATCAAAATAAACTTATTTGCCCCGTAGTCAAAAAAAAAAGACATGTCTGTTGGATAAATGTATGTTTATTTGCAGCTAAACAGTGTTACACTTGGAGCTAAAAATTAAACAAACTGAATATAATACTTTCAGTCAAGCTACTTTAAAAGACTAAACAATGCACTTTCAATATTTATGTTTTTTAGCTGTACCACGAAGCCACTTTGGCAAACTTGTTGGAAACGATTCTTTTCCACAAAGAGAGTCTCGAGTCGGCAGAAGATGCAACATTGGATTTGCTGGATTATTGCTACAGAAAGTTGTCAGCTAGTGTTGGAAAAACATTTGATTTTAGTGAAAACTTGTCCAAAGATGGATCTGCTGTTGACACATTAAAGGTTTCAAGATTTAAATGATCTTCTAAACTTTTAATGCAGCTAACTTTTATTACCAAAGTTGTTTTATAAAGGAGCTCGAGAAACAGCAGGAGAAAATGGATTTTGAGATTGCTGTCAAAGTGGTATCTATTCTCCGTTATTTAACAGATGCATTAGACAGGTAAAAACAAGTTGGAGTAACAAAACAGTTTATAATTATAAATTGCTTTACATTCAGCTTGCCATTGAGCATGACATCTCGCATAATGAACACACACAACATTCCATGTCTACTAGTCGAGCTGGTTGAAAATCCTCCATGGACAAAATGCGAAAATGGAAAAACAACAAAGTATATTGGTAAGTTACAGAGCTCTAAAGCAAAGGGGCCATTATGTTTAGCTGGTATACCCCTTAACATTTGTGAGGTTTCAGACCTTCTGCCTGAACACATGCTTTCGAATTGTAATGGAAATTTTCTTCTTTGTTTCATCACAGAGGGAAAGTGGGAGGAGATGAAAGGACCTGAAGTTTTGCAACTGACAAAGATCGAGGCACAAGTTTGGCTTTCGATCTATAATCTCATGATGAACCCAGAATGCCTAAAGAAATATGATTTCAACTCATTCAACAAAGCTCAAGTAGTTAAGGTGCATGTTGCAACTAATAAAATGTTTAGGTGTGGATGTGGTGATGCGTGGATGGCCGATATTAATGTTCCAGCCTATTTTCCAGTTGAAATCTTACATGAACGAAGTTTTGCTTGACCAGCTTCCGATGCTCGTTGATTTGCGCAGATATTTGGAACAACTTTCAATGTCTGATCCTAATCCACCAAAGTAGGTTGCTGTTGATGAATTGAAAGTTTTGTACTGAAGTATAGTAAACCTGTCGTTTACGTTTGTCCAATATTTTTATCAGGCCAGACTTAGTGCTGGAACAATTGCCAGAAATTCGTGATCGAATAATTTCTTTAAACGATGGTAAATGGAAAGCAATTGCAAAATATCAAATGAAACATTTTTTCGACCCCAGTGCTGATGAAATCAAACAACAAGCTCAAAGGTAATTCTCCTTTGCCGGTCACTTTTTGTATGTTGACGATGCTGTGTTACAAAGGGTGGAGGTATTTTTATTATTTGTCTGTTGGCAAAATTTAAAAGTTATTTTCAAATAAAAACACCTAATATTAAGATCTTGCTGTGTGTTGGTGATTGTCAAACACAAATACGTAATTTATGTATTTTCTGGTTTCCTAGATTGGCTGATACTTATAATTTTGAAGTCATGGATTCTCTTTTAACGGAAGTTCCTAAATGTTGTGTGTGCGGAAATGAAGCAACGAAGCGGTGTTCTAGATGCAGAATGGAGTGGTATTGTAAAAGGCAAGCACTTGTATTATTTGTGGATTTAAGTTTTAAAAAGTTACTGTTTTATTGCAGGGAGTGTCAAGTGAAACATTGGCCCAAACACAAACAAGTTTGTGACACAATGGGTGGAAACGTTGACAATCAAAAATCATCCTGATTTTATCTGTGTAGTTTTGTTCAGACATTTTTTTAAATACAAATTATAATAAAATATGGTTACTTGCAGTTTTGCTCTGGTGTAATTGATGATTATTTACATTTACTCCAATTCTAATTCAATAAGGCACAGACTCGTTTTTGAGTAAAGTTTTATTCCAGTATATAAACTAAAAAACACAAAATGTTGTTAAACCCCATTTTTCATAAATATCATTGTTGAGATAACTCGGTAAAAATAACTCAGCAGCGTTTTAATTAAACAAACATAAAAATAAGGATGAAAAATCTTAACCCAAGTGAAATGAGATTCACATTAACTCAAAAGTCGAACAATAAAATAACAATGCTTTGTACATTCAAGGCACTACAATAAATTTAACAAACGCACCATTCAGGTACTGATAAATATTGATACTACAACTATCATCACAACTACGTTTTTCAGACAGATGTTTTTCAAATAAAGTAAAAATAAAATAATTTCATCTATGGTTGGGTACCCTACTGCAGTTTTAGATTAGTAAAAGTATTAGGATCAGAATATAGAAACATGCGATAATGGATAAAATACTTGTGCAAAATACTTCAAATGACCAAGTGTCAATAACTGCACTGAACTTGTGTGTACATGACATCACAAAAAAACAATTAATACCCATATATCTCGATATAGAAAGATACAAAAGATTTTAAATTAAAAGGGTATGACTTAAAATGACTCCAATTGCCCAATATTAATGAGCAGTTTTACACAGCATGCAAATGTTGGTCAATTACTAATGCTTTAAAAAAAAACAGCCAGACTAAATGCCTACAAATACACCTAGTGAAAGAAAGAAATGTTGGCTTAATATTATTGCTGTCCACAACTTTGCGAAGTAACTAATTGGAAGACATGTTATCAAGTCTTTTCTAATAGTTTTCTAGCACAAAATACACCTATACTATGCTACAATAGTGTAGAAGTTGTCAGATGAATAAAAGCATTCGGCAGTTAAAACTGTTTTTGCACAAGTGCTTGGAGCACAAAAACTTTTAGCTAAAATTTGACCAATGACATGTCAGGGAAACTTAGTTAACCATTTCATTTCACAATGGTGAATTATTTAAGTGCATTCACTGATTGGCGTTTACATTGCAATATAACATCCTTTACAATTTGTTTGATAAGGCATAGGTCAAAAATAATTACAACATATAAGGACTTTAGCCTTTTTGTTCTTTTAAGTTTTTTTTATGCAAAATTTAGTTCAAAAACAAATTGTGTAGGAGGTTATATCAGACCCAAAAAACTTTCTATCGTGGTAAGGTTGATTCCTCTGGTTTGGGCAAGCTATACAGGTACACAGCTAATATGACAAGCGCTGCACCGATGACAAATAACAAGGTTACATTAAAACTAAAGATAAATACAGCAGCAATAGTTGACACTATAATTGATATAGATGTTGCAAAACCTTTAAGGATATTATCAGCATACTTGATTACAACTGCCACAAGCAGACCTCCGAAGGCTTGAATGCAGATGATGAAGTACACCAATGGTGTAAAGCCATAAAATAAACCTTTTTCAGCAACCGCTGCCCCATCCTTGGTCCAAACTCCAATTAATCCAGACAGTGCACCAAATAAACTCAACTGTATGTTACGCAGCCACACCGAGCCTTTGGATCCCTTCAATATTTTCTCAAAGTAAACTCCTGCAAATCCAGAAGACAGACACGACACAATCACAGCTATGAGACCCTTTAAAGCATTTTGTTCCACTTTTGTTTCCGATTGTTTTCCCCCACTTTGAACTTGAACCTGAAGTAAAGACTGAATGTTACAAGTTGTAAAAAAACTATTGGCTTGTCTTTCCTTACATTGCTTATTGGCAATGTACATCTGTTCTGAAAATCCTTTCAATGCGATAAACATGTCACTTTGTAATTACAATAGAGAGTTAGAGACAGATAAACAAAATGATTTTATTTTGTTTGCTTCCTACAACTCTATTAAAAGTCTTCACCTGTACAATGGCAACTCCAATGAATAACAGCAACATTGCAAACCATTGATNTGGCTTGGATTTCCTTACATTGCTTATTGGCAATGTACGTCTGTTCTGAAAATCCTTTCGATAACATAAACACATCGCTTTGTAATTACAATAGGGACAGATAAACAAAATGGTTTTATTTTGTTTGCTTTCTACAACTCTATTAAAAGGCCTCACCTGTACAATGGCAACTCCTATGAATAACAGCAACATTGCAAACCATTGATGTTTGGCCAGGGATTTTCCCAACATCAAGACAGAAAACATAGCAGTGGTAAGGATTTTAAGTTGGTATGTCACCTGTAAACAAGTCACTTCAATATCAAGGCTGTAACATTATTATTTTGCTTCTATATGCAAGATTCTTGGTTATAATATAATTGATAAAATCAATTTGTGTTGTGTGTTTTGTTACAAATCATTTGCTATTAGCAACCATGTGCACAGTTAGTTGAAGAGAATTCCCCATAACCTACAATATGACTATGTGATTGTTTTTGTCAACATCCATTGTTATGACTAATCATTAGACAATATAAGTGAATAATTGAATGTAGGCGTCATGTACACACGCTGTAGAAAGTACCTGAAATGTTGCTGCTGGGAGGTTAGTTACTGCAACGTAGAGCAGGTTGTTTTGTACCATGTATATAAGGGCTGGGACCGCCATTTTTAATGTGTCCATTGGCTGAAGAACAATACTTCCATAAAGATGGCTGGTCCATGATTTCACATTTCCTGTGAGAAAAACACATTTGCTGTGATGGGTTACTTGACTTTTGCTAAGTGCACAACCAGCTGTTGGCACTTCCTTAAATTTTGAAATGGCACATTTTAACAGAAACCCAAAATGGTTTTTGAAACACATACATGTACGCAAAAAGGCTGGTACAAATTTATACAGTTAAACTCAAATGGTATTGGGTGTTTTTGGTTTTTAACAATACTATCATGCATTTATCCCCAATGGTTATACCCCAAAACGATTGTAGTAACACATTTTAACAATTGCCCAGAAATGTTACTTGGCAGAATGCTTCACCTTTGTGTTCATACAATATTATCATCAGAGAAGCGAAAAGTTTCAGCAATTCTGACCCAACAACAGCAACTGTGGAGAAGAATATCTCTCCTTCTCGCGTCCGAGCATACCTCATTGTCAAAATAAGCGTTGCATTTTGGATGACCAAGCACACCAGTGAAATGTACTTCATGTTAGCTGCAAAAACATGTTAGCTGTAATATATTAATTGCATGCTTGCACAGCTTAACCAAAAGTTTATTGCACTTTTGACATAATTTTAGAGAAAACCTTTAAATAATACTTCTAATGAAGTTCTACCAAACCGAGAGTATATTGTAAAAAATTGTTTGCACTCAAAACCACGTGGACTATTCAGGATCCACTGGCAGAATCATGTCATAAAACAAAACCTTGACACATTATAAACACATAGGTGTTGGTTGGTGTCCAACAGATCCTATGAACAACGCGAAGTTAACTAACCTGCCATTGTTGAAGTTGATTGGGAGGATTGTGATTCCTCTTTGGCAATTATTTCACCTTCCTTTAACTTATTTGTTTCCATTTATATTTCCTCGCATTTTATACAAGCTTTAAGTTATTGAACCACTGCACAACAACAAAAACAACTATATTCATTATTGAACCAAAAATCATCGACTTAACATTTACTGAAAGCTGTAAACAAAATGCAAACGACGTTCTAAATTCTTTCGCCCAATGACGGACATTCGCGTTCACCTCATGGGATCTAGCACCAAACCTGTTTCGTGTCAATTATATGCTGGTAACCTGTCATTAAACCACTTTTGGCATTATTCCAAATCTATTATTGTCGGTTAAAGCGAACTTTAAGTGCTTAGAAGCACAAACCGTAAATAATTTGAATTATGTTTAGCCATTAGGGATTAAATGAAAAAGCTTCCAGTAGTGCTGTACTCATCCGAATTTTGTAAACTCGGTAAAAAATAAGCTTATTTCTCACAAATCACTTGTCTTGCCCGCTACTTGAAGCAACTGCAGTAATTGCCTGCGGTCTGGTTTTCCACAAAGTTAGACAACAAGTTTACTCTGTGTAAATAATCTTGCTGTTTCATACAGAAACGTCATCACTAAAATTGCACTCAAAACGTCAGAGCAATTAAATAGGCCCCGCGAAAAATGAACTAACGGGGTAATAAACAAAATGTACACGATCATAGTGAAGAAAGAAGGTACCGAGGCTGAAACACTGGCGAAAGAAAAAGGGCAAAGAGGGAAACGGATCTCACAACGTCATTAACACGGAAGCACACTTTGCAAATATCAGTAACGCCGAAACAAAAATACTTGAACCGTTAATTGATTGTTGGCTGAAACAAATAAGCAATGTTACAGAAAAAGTTTTAATACTTTAAAGCACAATTCAAACTTACAGAGATCGCTAACAATTGGAATTCAGGCGAAAAGTTCGCATCAGTCTGTGTTTGTTAAATAGGAGTTGATTGAATTCTTTTTACACGCGAATTGCTTGTCCGAAGTTTTTCCATGTCTTGCAGTTGCTTCACCGACATCTGCAACTCTCTTTGCCTGGAAAATAACAATTTGTACATACTTGCGTCACAACCAGAACGGGTTGTAGGCTGAATTTAATTTATGTCTCACAAAAAGATTAAAAATTGGAAAAATAAACACGTTTTGGTCTGTAAAACTATTTTGTCTGCATTTAACGCCATTTTTTAATGTAAGGAATCAACATGTCGGTGGGCCATAAAGAGCGTAGATACAATGATATTTCAAGTTATATGACACAAATATTGTTGTGGACATACTGCTCTGCTATCATGGTGAGGAGATGTTCTTCTTTGTGTTTTTCATCCTGCTTCTTCATCATTTTCTCAAGGACTTCTTGTTCGAAGGAGAAGAGTTCAGTTTCCTGTTCCTGACTCACTGGTTTCCCTGAAAAATATAAAAGATAAAAAATTAGCCCAACAAAACATTTTGTCCAAAAGTAAAGCTTTTCATCTCTATCAGTTCTGCGCAAACTGATTGGTAACGCTACGGAAAACTCGTTTTTTGAGTCTTTAGTTGTGTGCAGTTGTCTTGCTTTCCTTTGAGAGAAAGTTTGCAAGCTTTATGCTGCTTTTACGTTTTACAGGAACTGGCAATGCCTTGATTAAATGCGAAATATATATTCCTGTGTTTTAAAGACTTTTCTTTCCAGGGAAACTTGTTTACACGCAAGGGATTTTACTAAACTATGTAAACGGGAAATCAAATATGGTCGGAATTCCATTCGGCTACATTTTCAGACTTAGGTTCGACTCACGGAAAGCGCTGAATCCAACTGGACCATTTCGGCAGATGTTGATGAAGCGAGCGATGTCTTCGATGATGACGAAGGGAGCCGGGAGCCAGGGTCGGTCACAGAATTCCTCAACAACATCAAATCTGTGGTAACTCCAGAAAATTCCTGCTCGGTCCTCGATCGTTTGAAATGTGTAACTGGGCACAATAGAAATCGTAAGCTATACTGAACTGCAAAGTTATGTAACAACTGTGACATGTGTGGAGGGTCACTGGTTCAAATCCCGGTTTGGTAACGGGTAATTCATTTACCTGAACATAGCGATGAGCAGATTGAGCATGAGAATGTTGGAGAACAACATGTAGAAACATGTGAGAAGTGCCGGGATTATTCCGTAACCTGAAAAAAAATAAGTGAACAAGGCAACATTAAGCCAAACTTTAAAACTGGTTTTAATCAAAACTCGTTATTATATTTACCTTTATACATAATGTATTTGTACATTGGAAACATAAACCGAAACAGGAACCAAAAGTTACTTGAAACGAACCAACATTCCACTTACTTGTCTGTGCAGCCGTAGCGCTCCCAAGTTCGTTGCCGTAAAGTTGCCAGTATGGGATCCGGATGATGTTGTTGTAAATGCTGAGAAGGAACGTATCGAACGTTGTGATGTTCAACTTGTTCGTAAACCTGGGGAGGAACGGGCTTATAAACAGCGGAGAAAACAGTTGGGCGGTTTCATGCACAGGAAAAAGCTTTGAAAATCCCAATGCCCACAACAGAACAGTTTGTTTAAAGATGAAAAAAATCTGCTCCCGAAGTGTCCAGTAATTGGGGACAGGATCCAAACATCAACTTTTGATTTTAGGCCCACAATCAGAACACTGTTAACAAATTCTGTTCGTATTCAATTGCACCGTTTTTATCGTTCTACTCACGTCTTGGCCTGGTTCGGATAATTCTGAACCGAGAAAAGAATGACGCCATAGCTGAGAAAAATTAATCCCATGATCGAAAGAAAAATCACCAGATCCTTCAACTGTAAAAACAAGTCAAACGTCATAAAAAGCATGGAACTGACGTCATGATGACGTAGAACCCACCATCCGCCTCATCATGTACACTTTGGGTCCGAAGTACTTGAACACGAGGTAAACCTGGAAACACCTGATGTACATTGCGAAGAGGGCGATGCAGAGAAGAAGTTTCCCTGCATACCACACGTTGTCACCGTATCGCTTCGTCCACATGATGATCTGACCTGGAGTAGTGGATATTCACAGTGATTAACGCTCACCATAAACATTTCGGTTTAAAACCGATGACATCGGTAACTTTTAAATTGAAAATGCAAGTAACGGCGTCATTTGCTTGTCAAAACTATTTTTTACATTTAGTTTAAGTTGTTTTTAAAATGTTTGTGACCAAATATCATTTCTTACATCACCACTCTTGTTTTCAAATANGAGAAAACAGTTGGGCGGTTTTATGCACAGGTAAAAGGTTTGAAAAACCCAATGCCCACAACAGAACAGTTTGTTTCAAGATGAAAAAATCTGCTCCCGAAGTGTCCAGTAATTGGGGACAGGATCCAAACACCAAGTTTTGATTTTAGGCCCACAATCAGAACACTGTTAACAAATTCTGTTCGTATTCAATTGCACCGTTTTTATCGTTCTACTCACGTCTTTGCCTGGTTCGGATAATTCTGAACCGAGAAAAGAATGACGCCATAGCTAAGAAAAATTAATCCCATGATCGAAAGGAAAATCACCAGATCCTTCAACTGTAAAAACAAGTCAAACGTCATAAAAAGCATGGAACTGACGTCATGATGACGTAGAACCCACCATCCGCCTCATCATGTACACTTTGGGTCCGAAGTACTTGAACACGAGGTAAACCTGGAAACACCTGATGTACATTGCAAAGAGGGCGATGCAGAGAAGAAGTTTCCCTGCATACCACACGTTGTCACCGTATCGCTTCGTCCACATGATGATCTGACCTGGGGTAGTGGATATTCACAGTGATTAACGCTCACCATAAACATTTCGGTTTAAAACCGATGACATCGGTAACTTTTAAATTGAAAATGCAAGTAACGGCGTCATTTGCTTGTCAAAACTATTTTTTACATTTAGTTTAAGTTGTTTTTAAAATGTTTGTGACCAAATATCATTTCTTACATCACCACTCTTGTTTTCAAATAGTTTATAAAATCGACATTCTTTTCATCAAAAGTTTGCATCGCGGATGATTCAACTCTTGTTATTTCCAACAAAAAACGTTATGACGTCACTTGCAGCCTTTAACCGGGCAAATATATTTTACCAATAACTTTAAGAGATGCACATACCATTCGCATAACATAGAACAAGGATAAGATCCATTTGATTCCAAGGACTCCCGATCCATGACTTCACCTTTCCCCATGTTGAAGCGCTCTCAATCGACAGGAACTAAAATTTTTTAAACCGCAGTGTAATATTGAAACCTGATCATGAGGTTAGTACAATTAGCCGAATTGCTAGGTCACCATTCGCAATGTTAATGTTGGCAAATTATATGACAGACAACTATTTTGTTTGTTTATTTTATTTTTATCCTCGGTGGGCGGAACAACGCCTGAATGCGTTATGCTCATAATGAGGCCACCGTCGAGCTACTTGCTTTATTGTAGTTCAGGTGGATCATTTTTTATTTGATTTTTTCGATTTTTTTAAATTGGTGACTTTGGGTCAACCCGTCGGGCCCACTGGGTTTGAACAATACAATTAAAAAATCTTTACGCAAGCAAACATAAAAGACTGAGACAGGATTAGAACCCAAAACCTTGCGGGCACAAGACAGCCGTGCTAACCAACCGGCAATGTATCGAACAAACATTAGTGGTGTAAGTACCTGTCTAACTTCATCCACAGCAATGCCAACAAAGTACAAAGCGAGAATAATTGAAACGACGAAATGTGCAGGGTGATATCTTTGTTTGTAGTAATCCTGGGCTAATATGTAATAGCTCAGTAACACGATGTTGATCGATAAAATCATCTGAAACAAACCCAACAATATCAGAAATGGAAACCGAGGCGAAAAACAAACAAGTTTAATTGCGTTGTATAAAACATAAACCAAAAAGTAACCAATTATCTCATCCGTGTTCATTTATTTTCGATTGGTAGCAGCCTACTTTTTGAACCAGCAGATTTTCACACTGGTTCGGCAGAATTCAAACCCACCGAATGAACGAGGAACTTGACTCTCGGTGAGTTGAAATAATCGTAGGTATCCCTCATCGCAGTGACGAGCCGACTTCGGGTTCGATTTTGTGCAACTGTGACCCCCTCACCTTTCCTCCCCCAAGTCTCAATGAAACTTAGCACTCCCCCGATACCTGGACATCAATCGGTGTGAACGCATAGAAATCATATACATAGCGGTTCCAAACTGATTGTGTATCGGCTACATGGTCAATTTGCCTGTTGGTGCTAAGGAATGTGTTCGAATGAATTTGATCCACCACTTTGGTTTAAATCAACATCTCTAACACAAAAGGGTTTACAAAATTCACAAAAGCGTGTAACTTTCGATTCGTGTTTATATTCATGCATCGTAAAATCGGAGAGAAAAGTTCGTACCAGCTTCGGGTCCATTAAGTGCCCTGTCGTCTTCTGCTTCGGTATAAAGTGACCGGTATGTCTATAACACATAAGGAATATGTGGCTAGTACAACACGTTGATCGATACTCAAAGTTTGCGACATTTTCGGCTCACCTGCGACATGTCGGTGGTGAAAACGTCTTTCCTCTCAATCACGCTGAGACAAGGAACGGCGATCGGACAAATCAAAGTTATGACAACCTGCGGGGGGAGAAGTGTTAACCAAGATCGGAATCACTACCTTAGAAGCCAAGCTTAAAGTTAGTCACACAATGCACGGATCTGCTCATGATGTTCAGAATAAACATTATGATGTTGCCGTAACGTTTAAAATAAAAGATGTTGCGGTAATCTACTATTTAGGCAAGACCTTGACTCAAAAGTTTAAGGTTAATATGTAACAATTTGCTACAGAATAATTTCCATTCAATTAGATTCACGTTTAATTATGGTACATAAACCCAATACAGTGACAACCAAGTTAGACTTAATCACAGTTGTATGAACTTGCAGCCCAGTGGGCAAAAAGAACAAACTTGTTTACGACCACGAAGTTTTCCACATACTTTGTAGAGCGGTTGTTCTTGCTTGGTCATCCCGTACCAAATGTAATCGAGCGCAGTTTGTACGGCGGGTTGGGCGATGAATTCACGGTGCTTACATACATAGGAAAGATTGAGGACTGAGCAACCTCCAAGTCGCTGAGTGACATAAAACATGTGTTAGACTTGCACTACGGTAATAACTAAACAATACCTAAAAATAACCACACAAGATACATTTTTTTACTGTGCCAGCGTCGATGTACGTTGATGTAGTAGGAAAAAATAGTTTTCTAGATTACAGGGATTCCTATTCAGTTTATTAGTTTAAACATCCGGATTTGTGCTTTACCTCAATCTTCTGTGTGAGCTGGCAGAGTGTGGACGAGCGGTTGAGTTTGTATGAAGTGGTCAGGAACTCGATGGCGATGTTGGCCCACTCGCTGAAAATACATTTGACAACTTATAAATTACTTGCAGACTACTGGACATTGCGAGTCTCTGTGAATACGACGTTTCAAATTTTCTGTGATCAAAACCATTAGAAGCGAGCAAAAAATAACATTTATTTTGTCAAAGTTTTCAACACCGGAACTTACGTGGATTGTTCGTAAAGGCTCTCTGCTACGTCACTTCCCTGCAATGTGTTGTCAAGCATGTCGGCCTGCGATTTTGTCACAGCGCTCGCGATGATTGCCGAAGCTGAAAATACGTCATTGTTACGTCACCCTTAGGAACTTAAGACACGAATTTTTCCTGATGATGACAACAGCGATTGTTAAAACGTTTGTATTACAATGTATTCACTATAGACAAGATCTGTGGCGGTTATAATTTTGAATTTAGTAACAAAACCGACCAAAACAAAATGTTTGAAGCTTTTTAGCACTAAAAATTTGGTTGCGTTGAACTCTTGTGTGAGAAAACTTGGTACAAACCCATGAGTGAGTATCCTCCCTTCCAGAAGAGGAGAGCGAGTTCGTTCTTCCCCATGAGAAGACACCAGAAGAAGAGGTCGCGTTCTGGCTGAGGAACAACAGGAGTCTCGTCAACTTGGGAGATCATCGTAGTCGTCCGAGTTTGGTGATCCGTGAATTCTGAATAACCGCAGAACACAATGGAATAATAAGTTACTNGTCCGAGTTTGGTGGTCCGTGAATTCTGAATAACCGCAGAACACAATGGAATAATAAGTTACTTTTTCGAATTTTTCAACTTGTTGTTGCTAGGCATTGTATAGACTTATGAAGGATCTTCTGGCAAATGTATTTTTGCGTACCGACGTTTCGACTTCCTGTTCAGGTCGTCTTCATCATGGTAAATAACAAGCGCGACGTACAATACACAAGGACGAAAAACACAAAGGGCACTGAACGTGCTCCCACGCATTCATAAAACACAACGAACGATAACCTTGTAATGCTTAAGCAAATGTCATTTTTTAACTTAATTATCACCAGAATAGAGCCTCTGCAGTTAAGGTTAGTGCTACATGGGTTGCTATGCATTGATAAGACATTTAAAAATATTTCAAATTAAACGAGAAAA
>QXVZ01009259.1:0-22475 GCA_008931825.1 Phallusia fumigata | reverse complement strand
TGTGTTCTTTTTACATGATGTAACGCACGTTGCCACGTTTGTGTGTCAGGTACGGATCCCGAGGAGACAATACTAGCGGCGTTTAAACTTCTTGATTCTGATGACAAAGGGGTGCTGAATAAGAAAGTGTAAGTGTACCTTTGTATGTATAGGAACAGGTATATTGCTGTTTGCTTTAACACCGAAAACATGTTTTAAGGCTGGCTGACATCCTGACAACCCAAGCAGACCGCTTCAACGCATCAGAGGTAAACGCTCTCATGCAATACACAATACGGTTTGTTTGCGAACAAGGAAGATCGCTTTGGGTATTTGCCAAAGGAAATGTTTGTCGCGCACTTTTGGCGCCCTGGAAAACCGGAAATAAAAAACACACGTTTCCTGGTGAAAGTGCACGCTTTGTGNTCCGAGGAGCCTTGCAAGGGATTCTACTGTTTTGCCACAGGCAACGTTTTGCAATCAAAAATGGTAAGTCGCGCCGTTGTTTGCCTCGACGTCCGCCCGGTCGTCCGGGATAGCGGGCGTTAGTTTAGTGGAGGAAGCGGATGGTCATAGAGGAGAAGTCGTTAGTCAATTCAGGGGTGATCCCGGACAAACACACGGGCCCACCGTGAATCGCCCTAAATGACCCTCGTACACAGCAGATAAAATGGAAAGAGTAATTGTTAAGAAAACCATGGAGNTTCCGTTGTTTTAAACGCAGCTTGCTCAGATGTTTGAAATTGCTCCGATCGATGCAGCCGGCAATCTGGACTACAAGTCGCTTTGCTACATTGTCACGCACGGTCAAGAGGAGGAATAAACAGCAAAACTGGATCAAAGAGACTCGGCGTGCTTTCTACGTCGCAAACCCCACTAATTGTATTTTCTCAATCTGTAGTTGTACCTTTTTTTGCTCATCTTCGGACGGGGTCATCCCCAAAGTAAAAACGCCCCGCTCCCTAATATACGTTTATGCCTGACGTGTCACCCCCTACCCTACCCATTGTCGCAGGTTTAGCGAGTCGTTATGATATATATGCCTATATGTTTGGTTTACCCACACCACCGTTTGAGGTCCCACGTTAAAGGAGCATGCGCAGTCGGACAGGCTTTCTGTAGCGTTTTGTCAAGCAATAAAAGATTTAACTGTTTTCGGGCGCTTGCCTGCCCGGTGTTGGTGGGCCAAGATGGAAGCGCGGGGGTCGGTTGGATCTGTAGGAGTCTTGCCCACATGCAACCTCGCAGGAAATCTTGTCGCTGTGGAGAATTCTTTCCAAATCCAAAACCCAAAACAAGATGACACATGCACTGCGCGGACGGTGTGTTGATCAGTGAAGGTCTCGCAAGGCCCGCCAGCTGCGTTAATGCTGCGCAGGGTTTGGAAATTAGAGATAAAGGAAAACGCCTTTCCGCTCATGGCGTTTTAAACGCACCGTGAGTCAATGCACGATGCCGCAAATCGATCATACAGGTGGAGTTAGGAGCAAAAAAATTACCTAAAACTTTTGAAATAACATCCGCTAAAGATAAGCAACTGGTTTTGGGGGACACCACAGTTAAAAATTACAAACGATTGCGGGGTTCGAGTATTCGGCGTCGTTTAAATGGGTGCCTGTCACTGACATAAAGAGAAATTAAATGATAACTGCGATATGGTAGGAGCAAAAAAGAAAGAGCCAAAGAGCAGAGCGAGAGAAAAAAGACAAGACGAAGCACTTCCGTTGAGCGCACGCTTCCGCTTTTGAATTTTCACAGCGATTGGCGCGTGCCGCATTGTTACGTGCCCTGTTGCGCATGAAGCGTTGGGAGGTTAAATGTTGGGGCGTGATGGAGCGGCGAAACTGGCGGGGCGGACGAATCGGCGCCCAATATTTTCGCAATTGCGGGAGGTAAAATTACGGCTATGGTGGGTTGAGTGGTGGTGATGGGGGCTGGATGTGTGGTGTATTAGCCCAGCACTTGAGGTGGTTTCAGCAACTAATCAGATGACCCAATGAAGTTGCGTGGTGGCGTTTCGATACCATGATAATCAGTATAGGCGGCGCTGGCTGCTGAGAGCAACGAGGGCACGTTACATACGCAAAAGGAAATGAGTCGACGTGCAGCAGGCGAAGGCCGGTAGCGTACGAAGAAGCGCACACGCACAAAGATAGGCGCCCAGCAACAGCAGCAGCAGTATAGTAGGCAGCATGCAAATGGTTGGCAAAGCGCGAGGCAGAGCGCATCGCAGCATATGCCGCAGCTACGTCTGCGGAACAAAGGCAGCGGTAGAGAAGGCCGGTTGCGGTAAACTGCAGGGCAAGGTGGATGCAGGCAATACGACAAACTAATGCAAACTTTTTCTTGATTTGTCGTTCACGCAGGTTATGTAAGATAGAACGGTGGAGAATTTGTCGGCGAACTGCGAAAGGCGACACCACGCACGTGTATTTCAATTGCAATTTTAACGGTACAACAATGGAATAGAAAGGTGAGTTCATCGTATCGGTTTAAGGTCGACAAACAATACAAAGAACATTTTTGCTCAGTTTTTTTTCACAACAAACACAAATGAAAGGTAACGTTTGCGCAAAATGTCATGTGATGATGTGTTTTATATTGAGAACGGCCGCGATAATTACCACTCGTTTACTCAAGGGTTATGGATGGTGTAACCTGCTGGTTTGTATCACAATAATTTGTTGTTTCCGCAGTGTGTCTTCTGTAACATGAACGAAGCGGGAAGGGCGTGCAACAAAGTAACGCGACCATAACGCGCCGATTTTGGATGTATATTTGACTGCCGACAAAAAGAGAAAACAGAAGCAAAGCGCCGATCTCTCAACGTCCAAAAGTTTCCAAAAAATGGCCGAGACGGCATCGTTGTACGGAAGCAACCTCGGTCTTACCGGGTGCGGAGCGTTAGACATTGGGAACAGTGTAAACTGTAGGAACAACTCCTGTTCAGTCCTTCACCCGCTCGAATTCAGCGAATCGCCAGTCGACAAAACGGCGTCGGTGGGCGACACGCCAAGCGGTGGAGGTGTGCAGATGATTCAGCTCGACACAGTGCGCGCGCGAAAGGCCGAACAGCCAAACGTGAACAATTGCTACAGCTTTAGAGGTGCCACTTTTCCGTTCGGCGCCTCAGTGCACGACGGATCTTTTGCCGGTGACCTCGCGTGTCTCTCGACCAAAGAGCCCTCATCCCAAATCCATCACAGTAGCAAGCCATGGGAGACAGCACCCAAGTTCGACGGGGCGTCTATGTCTCGACAAAGCTCGTGCAGCGGGTTTTCGGACCCTGGCACCGAACTTAGCAATAACGGGCCACCTATCAGCGGGCCGTACGCGTCGCACCAACAGTCGAGCGGTCCCTTCCCGTCAATGTTCGCTAGTTCCTGTCAGTTCGAAACGCAGCCGATCAAGGCGTATGAAACGACCCCACAACCTCTCGCGCCAGGTGGAGACTCTCGCAACGCAGTTCATACCAACTACTCGTACGGAAATCGACATGTTGCACTCAGTTCCGACTACCGCGTTCTGGAATCGTCACCGGATGGCGCCCTTACAGCGTTGTCGAAGCAAACCGATTTCGACTGGAACATGCGACGAAACAGTTTGCATTCTGTTTCATCCGGACGTTCGAATTCTAGTTCTGGCCTGACGCCAAACGGGCGCCTGCCCTCGCCAGATCAAGACCCAACGGTGCTACAACAAATGTACCAATTTCCCGACCAGTGTGCGCAAGAACCGAGCCTCTCACCCCTGCTCGAGTGCATCACGAGCATACAAGACGTGCCGGTAAGCCACAGCACCGACAGCAGCCAAATTCCGAGTCCGGTCGACGGACTGCAGTGCAGCATAAAGGAGCGCGACTTTTTCGGCAAATCAAACGTGTTTTGTTGGGACAATTTGGGACCGAACTACAACGAGCAAAAGACGGTTACATTCACAAGTCTGGCCGACATCAGTCGGTCCGAGTACGTGAACATGGAAACCTCGTCGCAGGCCGAGGACTCGTACAATGTTTACGGCAACTTTCGTGATCAAAACTTTATGGGGGTGAACGAACAACATAGCGTTGGCGCACAAACTCACTTGACCACGGACGGAAGCATGACGTGCATCACCAGCCAAGACGACGGTAGTTTCTCCAGTAGTCTGGCATCTAAGTTGCCGTTACTTCTGTACGTCGGTGGCGTGGGCGAATCGAACGATGAACAGTCGTTTTCCGGTTTCCAAACGCAATATGGCTCAAGCGGCGCGTCAGCACCAAACGCCGCTGTTGTGAAGTCGGAGACTTTCGATCCACACGTTTTCCCGGACAGCGGTGCTTCCTTCGGGAACGAAGCCAGATCGGTTCCAGTTGCCTCGTCCTCATATAAAGCGGGTAGCCACTTGCTAGATGAAGAGGACAGCCGATCGCCAATCGACGATGGCGAGGGCCTGGGCGACGCCAAGGGCAATCAACTTGTGCCAGTGCGCTCAAACGAGGACGAGGATGGCAGCAGTCGGCCGCCATATTCTTATTCGGCGTTGATCGCGCTCGCCATACAGAGCAACCCGCGGAAGCGCATGACTCTGAGGCAAATCTACCACTACGTCACCACGTACTTTCCGTTCTACAAAAACAGCAAAGCGGGCTGGCGCAACTCAATTCGACACAACCTCTCGCTCAACGATTGCTTCAAGAAGGTGCCTCGCCACGACAGCGACCCGGGCAAGGGCAATTACTGGACGCTCGATCCGGGAAGCGAAAAGATGTTTGACAACGGAAATTTCAGGTAAAAAAAACTGTCAATTTCTCATAACATTTTGCGAAACAAGACTGTTAACTTCGATTCGGTTACCAATTTTAATTGCACTAGGAAAAAAAATTATTACTAAAATAATTTAAATACAAAAGGATGGAGTGCGTTGCTTCAGAGCATTGTTTTATCGTAATTTCAAGTCCAGTCGTAACTTACACACGGCAAAAAAATGGCACAATTACCACGGTCAAAGTACTTTCACTTGCGATAACACGCTATAGAGTCAGTCGTCACCACAAACGCTCAATCACTTGACATTTCCATTGGCTTGTGCCGCGATGTGGCCAGGCAGGAAGCAGATAACGAACGGAAATATGACGCTCATTCGAACTGTTACGGCTAGCACGTAACCGGGTCTACAAATCCGGCTGCCGTTCGTGCGATTTACTTAGTATTCTGTGACGCATCCATCCTACTCTGTGTGGCATAGAAACTGGTTTGGGGATTAAAACAACTCACTTGCCCGTGTAGCGGATGCGGGTTAACTCTACAGCTTTTAAAAATGTACTGAAACATCACTTTTGTAACTCCAACTCTGTTTGTCAGCGCTAACCTAGCGAGAACTGCACCAGGCGAGTAAAATGTTATTCGCATTAATAAAATAGGTAAACTCACATTTTGACCATGGTCAGTTGTATATTTTAAAGCAACGGTGTAGACTTAATAATAAACAATCTAGAAATGTTGTTGATATCTTCAACCTGGATCACCACGCTCATTACCGTTTGCAGAATCGTGATCTTGTTTAAGCTGGGTTTTAATTTCGGCTTATACGGCAACCCAGCGAAAAGAATTTAAATGGCCTGTGTAGATTTTAGTCCAAACATATGCACAATCCAATCCGTGGGTAAATTCGTGCGCACCAAACAACGCTACAATCTTAAGAATCTTAGTTGCGACCACCGTGCATGCCAAGTTTTTGTAAATTGCAAAAACGCGATGGGCTCCCTAGTTTAAAAACGTAAGTAACTGAACAAAACCGTGGAGTATTATGTTTTTGAGGTTACAAGTTTAATCATAAGTTTTACGTCACCTTGTGCGCAAAACAAATTTATAAACCGCCCGATAAAATTTACCTTAAAACCGAAACGAATAAAATAACCTTTCGCATAGATTAGGAACGTCGGAATTTTTCAAAACAAAGGCTTTGCTGTAAGCAACCATGACGACACAGTAACATCAGCACTGCAGTAAGCACGACCACGACCAGTCCCGTTTCGTTACAGGCGGAGGCGGCGCAGAAGGGTGGAAATACGGGAAGTGAATTGCAACCAGCAACAGCAGCGGGCGAGCAGCAACGTGCTGACGAGTTGCCAGCAGCAAAATGTAATCAACGGCTCGGCGGTGGTGGGAGGTAGCGGAATGCACCCGGTGGACAGCAAGAGGCAAATGAAGAGCGAGGTAAAGCGGGAGTTTCCCAATGATCTGCTGGATGCGTCCGCGTTCGGGTCCCTGTACGCCCTAAACAGCAGCAACAGTCCAGAAACTGCCACAAAGTACGCTCACGCAGCTGCTCCGGGCACGGAACTCGATTTGGGGAGTCGTCTTTCCGGGGAGAAGGCTGACAGTAGTTGCCAGGCGGCGACGCTCGATCACTTACCGTTTGAAAACGGTACAAGCGCTTGATATACACCAGCGCAAAGCCAATTTCTAGTTTACCTCTAGCAAACACTATGATAGTTCTATTTGACGCGTTCTCGAGGGTGCCCAGTGTGATTTCGAAACTGTTCAATTGTGACCAAACCCCATCTAATGACCAAACATCCGTCGCCATAATATTTTAATTGACGTCGTTCAATCAAACCCTGTAGCAACTGCATGTGCGTCACCAGCAGCACACGTTGCTCGCCTTGTACATTGTCTGTCACCTGTACATCAACTTTCCATCGCAACACAGTAATTTTCGTGCTTTTCTCGTGCAATAACCAGAGTTCGGGGGGCGCAAAGCGAACACTTGCAACTTTGCCACCCAATTCAGCGAACAAAGCCTTGTAAATAGCTACCGACAGGCGCCTTCTACCATGTATTATTTCGTAGCAATGACATGTGGTTTTGCACAGCTTTCAACAATGTTGAGGCCGATTGTTTCTCTCCTTGTACGTTTATTAGTTTTTTTTTAACGCGCCTTGCAGAATATTTAAGCTTTATTTTGTGTAGAAAAACAGCGAAGTATTATGTTTCATAGTTTCGGGATTGTTGAGTGTCATAAAAATCTGTTTTCAGGCCAGGTTAATCAGCCTGGCGACCTGTGGGCGTTTGTGAGTCCCGCGCGTGAACGATAGGATTGATAGCTGTGTCAAAATTTTGCGGGCAGGATAAATTGCTTGTTTAAATTGTAAATTAAATACCCATTGTCACCCATTTTTATGTGTGTAAAAAGCGCTTTATGGTGGCTAGGCACAAATGCCGCAAAACAAACGCAAATTACTCTGAAACTCTATATAACCCGTGAGAAGTGTAGTACAATGCAAACTCGCCTGCTCTACATGTTTATATGCCTGTGGTATGTACATGCACCGGCGCGCCCAGCACAACGTTATGCGAGCAAACGAATCGCCGAGGCGCTGCATAACTGATTACCTCTGCCACCAAGTGATCGAGCAGTGTTGTGCATAAAGCTGCCCGCCAGCAGTGCAGTATAAGCGCCCCTTCCTTACTTGCCGTTTTCGACACTTACGTCCGTTTTGAAGCACTTCGTGCGGAATGATCGTGATTGGATGCATCTTTTACAGTGTTACCGCTTGTACAGCTGTATATATAGATTAAATCTTGTCGTTGCTCCCCGCTTTTAGATAATTCTTATATTTTGTGCGTTGTTGAACAAGTCGCACTCTTGCGCATTCCCCTTTTTTCTCCTTTTACCGTCAAACACGTCGCCGCTTACATGGATGCTAATCACTTTGCCGATGATCAAAGTTCCAAAAAAATATATACATACCCTATATATACGCTTATACTCTACGCTTGTTTCTGGGACGCGTTTTGGTTTCGCACGTTCAATAAAAGAATCGACACAACACATCACATGACGCGGATCATATCGTTGGCAAGAAATCTACACAGGCATGGAGGATGGGACAGAGAAAAAAGTTTCTGTTTAAACCACACTGGAATAAGCTTGTGGTCGAAAAGGTCAGAATTCAAAATCAGATTAGACGTTTTAAAAGGGCATCTAAAAGCGTTTAGGGGAGAGTTCAAATGAAGTTTAAACCAAAAACGAAACTGTCGTCTTCCAGACAGAAAGGCTCAATGTCTAACGTTGTTTTAATACCGGTTAAAGTACATAGTCGTCACAATCGCAGAGCTACAAGTGACGGGGGCTGAAAGACAAACTGGTTCGAAGATACTGCCACTATGAGGAACAACCTGTTGGTACTAGAAAACCGGTTACCATGGTTACGCTTACCGGCAAAAATAACACCGACTCATGCGGGGAACATCGCTATCAGGCCGGGATTTCCTGCCTGATATTCCTACGCACCGCAGGTAATGAACGTTCCCATATAGATGAGCCGTTTTTGGAACAAAGCGCGTCTAAGAATGACGTAACGGCTGCCCGCAATGCGTTTGGGGTTTCGCGGCAGCGCCGGACGGGCGTAAGGGAAATGAGATATCGTGTTTGCTGGTGCGGAACCATACGGGGCGCAGCACAGCATCGTCATCACAAACGTCATTTCTATATTGTTAAATCGAACGCATACATGGGTTAGATCACATCAAGCCGGCAAATTTCCACGCAAATGCAGCGTTTTAAGTGCGAGATGTAATTGGGTGTAAATGGTGAAAGGGCGACACGCGCTGGGGCTTTGATCTCCGCGGCAAGCTTTGATAGCGGGCGCATCTCTAATCACTTACCTAAATAACAAGTAGCGGTTAATTGAATGGGATCAAAGCGCGAGAGTATTTTAAGGCGCGAATTTATGTGGCTTTTAATCGGAAGGAAAACTTTTCCCCTTTTAAGGTACAGCGTGAGAAAGTTTAACCTGCTGACATCATGACACGAAAATACCCCAATTCTTGAAAAAAAATATTTTACTGAAAACGTAATATATCGATACTTTCGTGTTTACAACGGTTTGCGAGAAAACGCTTCATTAATGATTAATAAAACAAGTTGCTTTCAAGATTTATTTGTGTCAGCGTATTTTTGAAGGGTTTGTTTTAGTAAAAAAACGCACACAAGTTTAAGAAATTAAAGTTAGTTAAAGTATAATATTCAGCCGCAAGATGGCAATAAAGGACAGTCATTGTTCAAGAGACACAAGCACATCGTCCACAGGCAGAAAACCGGCAATTTGAACTAAAAACTGCCAGCTTCAATAACTCGGAACAGAGTTTAGGGGTGTTAAATCGATTTCAGATGCAATGAACACATGTCGCGTCTTTGCAAAGTATTATTGGTCATTAGAGTTCTTTGGAGTGAAAACCAGAGGCAAATATTGTATTTAAACAGAGAGTATAAGGAGTTTTAGCCTTTTTTCCGCGTCATTTCATAATTCTCGGTGACGAAGTGCGTGGAGCTATCGCTCTGTCTGTTGGTTGGGTGGATGGTTGGTTCGGGGGGTATCAGGTGTCTTTTAAGTATCGCGGTTGCGGTGAGAAAGGTGGCTGCTTCGCCAAACCCGAGCGAAAAGAAAGGGTGCCAGGGCGAGCAATTTAATAAACAGCGTTTTCGTCGCAGTCGGAGATGAAATGCGAGCGAAGTTAGCAAGCAACTGATTGAGCATCTTTTTCTGGATTCTTTTTCAAGAAGAAATTGGACGTGTTTGTAATTGGAAAATTTAAAATATAATTCTGTATTTCAGAAAAAGACTAGAAGATTTATAGGCAAAAATTTTGATAGTGCAATCAGTGCGTAAAAGAATGGTGTTAGTCGACCGGCACATTAGCCCAGTGACAGCCGCAATGAACTCAACGTTTCCACCGACTCCAGCTCATGCCCCAACTGCACAGGACATGATGGATATGCCGTCGATGTATGAAAACCTCTACCAGGCGGGCAACGTGCACATGACCGGGTCTCGGTCGTCGCACGCCGGCCATTACCCGCTCGAATACTCGAACGGCGCCCCGACCAACCCTTACCTGTGGGCAGCCACCAACCCTTACAACTCGTCTTATATGCAAGGGTATGGCAGCACGCACCATCATGCTGCGGCTGTGGCGGCAGCAGGCCAAAGACAGCTGTTTGGGCATCACCCGCCTCCCCATCATACATCTGGATTCGGGTGCGATTTTCCGTGGCTTTCCTTATCAAGTCAGACGGAGCTTTTTAAGATGGTGCGCCCGCCCTATTCATATTCCGCGCTGATCGCCATGGCAATCCAAAACTCCAAGGAAAAGAAACTGACGTTGTCCGGAATCTACAATTACGTGGCCGAGAACTTTCCGTTTTATAAGCGAAGCCGCGCGGGTTGGCAGAACTCAATTCGCCACAACTTGTCGCTGAACGATTGCTTCAAAAAGGTGGCGAGGGACGAGGACGACCCGGGCAAGGGCAACTACTGGGCACTCGATCCCAACTGTGAGAAGATGTTCGACAACGGAAATTTCAGGTACACATATAATCACAAAATCCAAAAAAGATTTCCCGAAATATCAATCAACTTTGCTTGCGCTTGGATTAAGATAATTCTAATAGAGTGAGATTTTACGAAAACAAGTAAGCCAAAAACATTGCGCTTCTTAATACATCGTCGTGATGGCTATTACATTGTCGTCGCCATTTTGTCGTCTCGCTCTGGGGAAATCGATACACGATAGCGCTTGTTAATCCAAATGTCATGTTCACGCCGCATTACGGTAACTCGCGTGCTTTTGGCAAATGTGCGGATCTCTGTGTCAAAAATAAATATAAGCCGAACACGACTCAGCAAAGTGACGTAACGAGTGACGCAAATGCGCGACCATCGCGGGTTGATTCGCGCGAAAAGTCGGAATTCCAGCGCGCCGCAAATCGCCCGATCGCGCGCTCGATAAACAAAATCGCCAAACTCAGGAAATTTGAACGTAAACAATTTACCAACGACGTAAGAGGATTAGATCTCGGCAGCGCCGCGATCGCGCCTTATCATCCATCGGAAAATCCTATGGGCGCTAATATTTGGCAAAAGAATGACAAGCGTTGAGTTGGTGACGCGATACGAATCGGCATCGTCGAGTTACTGGGTTTAATTACGGCCTTCGATGAATTGCGGCAACATGGCGGCGCACAGGTACGCAACCCGCCGGTAGAAAACTATTACGGTCGTGTAATGTATATCTGCACAACACGACTTTTATCGTAAACATGCCTATCGCGTTAAATCCAGCGTTTACCGCAAGGTTTGTCGCAAAACAATGGATTGCTTCCCACCGCTGATTTTTAAAGCGAATGTTGAGACTCTGAAATCAACAAGCTATACCACACCCGTTTTTTAATGTCGTTGCTGTTTGTAAGATATGTACTTAAATGATAAGCGTATTACGGCGTGGATCAATCAAGGCTAAAACTGAAACGTTTGTTGGTATCGATTCAGTTTTGAATGCGAAAAAAATACGCACATTCGCAAAGCAATCTAATATTCAGCCAAGAAAAACAAATTGGACCCAGAAATTTGTTAAAAAAGTTCGAATATGCAGTCGTAACCTAAACAGTGGGCAAATGTTAACCTGCATTTCTACAACAAGACATATTTAACCAACTAGGACGCTGGTCATACCACGCCATAGAAATGCTTTTGAGAAAATCACGTCTTAGTTCGGCCCAACAAAAGCAATTGCGGCAAGCAGGCAACAAAGCACAGGAAGAGCTTTTGTANCGGCGCACAGGTACGCAATCCGCCGGTAAGAAACATTTACGGTCGTGTAATGTATATCTGCACAACACGACTTTTATCGTAAACATGCCTATCGCGTTTAAATCCAGCGTTTACCGCAAGGCTTGTCGCAAAACAATGGATTGCTTCCCACCGCTGATTTCTAAAGCGAATGTTGAGACTCTGAAATCAACAAGCTATACCACACCCGTTTTTGAATGTCGTTACTGTTTGTAAGATTTGTACTTAAATGATAAGCGTATTACGGCGTGGATTAATCAAGGCTAAAACTGAAACGTTTGCTGGTATCGATTTAGTTTTGAATGTGAAGAAAAATATGCCCATTCGAAAAGCAATCCAATACTCAGCCAAGAAAAACAAATTGGACCCTGAAATTTGTTTAAAAAAAGTTCGAATATGCAGTTGTAACCTAAACAGTGGGTAAATGTTAACCTGCATTTCTACAACAAGACATATTTAACCAAATAGGACGCTTGTCATGCCATAGAAGTGCTTTTGATAAAATCACTTCTTAGATCGGCCTAACAAAAGCAATTGCGGCAACCAGGCAACAAAGCACAGGAAGAGCTTTTGTAATGCAAGTCGGCGTTGATTCAGTGGTCACAGGCGCAGGTTAAAGGCGACTGGCGACAGTNAACAAAAGCAATTGCGGCAAGCAGGCAACAAAGCACAGGAAGAGCTTTTGTAATGCAAGTCGGCGTTGATTCAGTGGTCACAGGCGCAGGTTAAAGGCGACTGGCGACAGTTAGGGCAAGAAAACAATTGGGACATGTGATACACCGACACGGACAGTGCAAGGGGGTTCTTGCAACTGGTGCAGTGAAATAAAACAGTTTGAAGTCAGGTTCGGCCAGCACGGCGCGACCGCCACAAATAAATAAGAGGTAATTTTTCTGGGATTTTTGTTAAGCGTTAATCGCATTTTGCTACAAGCGAGGGCTTAGATTGGAAATTAAACACCAAAGTTTGAACCTGGTTTTAGTGTATTTAACCAAAACAATGTCGTTATGACTTTGATCCTACATCACTGACACCATCGCTTTGTTTTAAACTGTGATGTAAATTGTGGCGGAGTTACCCGTATTCTGGTCTGTTTGGGCAACAAATAAAACCTCTGCGATTCGTTTCATGCCAATCAAACTTCTTTTAAATATTGGCGTGGTAATTTAATCAAAATGTTACGCTGTGCACAGCTAAAAAGGCAGACTACAAGCCTGTATTAAAATCGCAGCATCCCTTGGCCTGTAAAGCACCCCAAATTAAGACACGGACGAAGATTAGACGCATAGTTTTCGCGCTTGGTCGGCTTTCAATTAGGGTTAGTCATCGGATTCTGTCCCATGTACAGCCTGTCTATCTAGGCGTCTGCGAGCGGCCACGTCGGAATTAAGATTGGCGACAATTTCATACGAGGGTACTTGCCGTCGCATCATTCACCGTCGCACAGCGTGTCGCAATAGCAAATGGTTTCATGAAAGACAGGTGTCGGCGGCCCCGAGTCGCGTTTGTTGCTTCCGCTTTTCCCACGTTCGAACTCGGCCTTGCCGCAAATCTCAAAACAGCCGGGACTCCCGAACCCCGATGCTGAGTCGCGGTTGTTTTGAAACGCCCCCAGACGAGCCGTGGTTATCCCTGACCCGCGTTGGCCGTATTTGATCCAACGCAAAACCAGCGACTATGAACAGATTGCCCTTTATAAGTTGGCCCAAAACGTGGGAACTAAACCTAAAATGATTGTTCGGTAAAACATTGATTTTGGTTATTGTCCCGCCAGTACTTGGTATAAAAGTTCTCGAGTTCGACACTGTGCAAAGTCACAGAAAAATTTGCACAGTCTGAGCAAATGTTAACCAATGTTTCGTTACTTCGTTACTGTAACTGTTGATCCAAAACCGCCCATATGGTCGGCAAAACAATTGAGAGCCCCAGTTCAGGCATCTCAAAACCACATAAGAGAAACGAGTGTAAACACAGCCCCAAAGGAAAGCTGTGGTTTTGTGCAAGAGTGGAGCGTTCCGCATCGCAGAACATAGCAGCAATCAAGTGTTGACGGTCGACGGAACAACACCTTTGCAGTTTAACCATCATCGTTGCAAGCAATATTGTTTTTTAACGTTTGTATATAGCGTGGTAAACTAAAAAGTCACTGATGAGNTGTTGACGGTCGACGGAACAACGCCTTTTGCAGTTTAACAATCATCGTAGCAAGCAAAATTGTTTTTTAACGTTTGTATACAGCGTGGTAAACTAAAAAGTCACTGATGAGGTCTCGACATGTTGGGGCAACTAAAATTTCACCGGGTCGATTATAGACCTGCGTCAACAGAATCGGATGTTGATGCCTAAACACGGAGTTTATCATCGCCCACAAGTGTTTGACGTCGAACGCGACCTGGAAAAAAAGTTCTGCTGCGTTGCTTGGCCGAGCTGTGATGATGATTAATGATCGCTTGACGTTGGATTATAAAACATTGCACGGTTAATGCATAGTTTACAACGACGCGCGTTGCAAACTCCCCGTGGGACGTAATGTTACCAACGAACACAGAGGCGGCGGCGAGTGACATTTGCAACATGTAGTAGTCCGTCTATAATCGCCGGCCATCTTTAATAGTATCGTTATCTGGCGATGGTGAACAGCTTACCCCACAGGGCGCCAAGACCGAGCAGAACTAGTCATTTGAATACAGCTTATGCGAACAGCCACGCCACTGTTGGGGCAATAAACGATCAAGCTAAGCGCGGATTATCGCACATCGCTCGCGCACAGACCGCGCTGATGGTCGCGCGAGATTCCAGCACCGTCGCTCAGTGACACTGCGCGTGAACTTTGCTCCGTGGCGTCTTCGCGCGAACCTGCTGCGATGGCGTGTCGCGATAAGGCTGTTGGCGTAAACATCGCAGTTATGAAAGTCGGTTGATAATAATTAGGCTCGCCCTGGTCCCGTCACTCAGCCCAACCTGGCCCGATTTTGTTGGCGCTTTGGAACCGCTGATTTACAAGCGCTTCGACATTTGGCGGGTATGCGTCACCTCCACCTTGTACTGTTTACATTCCGACTAATTGTTTTAACGCTCGTTTACTTAATGACAACAGAAACAAACTAGAATTTCGCCTTCACAATGAATTTGTGGTGCTCGGTGTGGATGAGATAAGCCTTTATAACATTCCATTTGAAAACTATTATAGCGTAAAGCAACAGCAGTAAAAAAGATTTCTGTTGTGTTTTTAGACGCAGACGTAAACGCCGGGACATTCAAACCGCCGAGAGCAAGCCCGACCGACCAGAGGACTTCAATTTACCCAAGATCCCTCACTGTTACTCGACCGCAGCCTCCTTCGCCGCTTCTTCGCTTTCGCACAAATTTACCACGTCACCAGACTCGATGAGCTACGGGAGCGACGTCCAACAGCAACGGCGAGAAGACAGCGGAAGCTTGCATCACCAGCAGGCACAGATGTCCTCGCCCATTCACGGTTCGGCGATGACTGCTGCATCCGACCAGTCCAATGGTGTGTCCCAAAACGCTGAAATACCCCTGCATGAGCAGCAAGCCCTCACATCGCCCCACGCTCAAAATAGCTCGCATTCGGACGGTTCAAGCGTGGACATGATGTCGCAAGAAATCAAACAGCAGCAATACCAAAACGCGACTTCGCAGGCACAGCAGATCACCCCGACCTCACCAAACGGTGTAGGTAGTCTCAGCGCAGCGGTGGCGGCCAGTATCCTTCCGGAGTTCCGACCGGCTGCTAGTCAGTCGCAGCTGGAAGTTGCCCGATACGCCAATTTCGCGCACAGTTCCTCATCAGCGTTAAGCCACCAGAGCGCTGCGCAGTATCCCGGACACTACGCCCTGGGGCACACGTTCCCAGCGTCCAGCGGACCCTTCAGTGGACAGTCCAACCAGTACTCGCCACACCTAACCCCGCCGCAAAGCACCCAACGGCAATTCAATTTCAGTGTGAATAACTTAATCCAGCGGCCATACACCAGGATGTGATACCTCTCACGAGGGTGCTCGAGTGTTCAAATGCCGCCATTTCCCTTTCCGCCAGACGAGCGGGGATGCGAAACATTCTCCCGTGACGCTCCGAATAAATTAGCGGCGGAGGTGAGGATACGCGTGAACAGGAAACGACGTCATAGTGCAATGCCAAACTTATGGGCTCAAAATATCCAAAATTGTTAACAATTCCCGTGTGCACCAGCACTACAACACGGTGAAAGTAGTCGGTATGAGTTCCACAGCATTCGCCTGTGGCAACCGCGAAGTAATCGAGCACGACGCAACAGATCCCATCCACGCCACGGTTTATTACCACTGTTTCCGGAGTTACAGGGCGCAGCCAATTAGTCGCTCGGATGACTGGACGTGATTTTGAACTCGTTCTTCTGCGCGACCTGAAATCCGTCTACATCTCTAAGTGTCCACGCGATGTGCGAGGGCAGTGAAATTATAATATTCCGAAGATGTTTCGTGTATTTTACCTTACTTCCATGTGCGTTTTTATATCCCTGTGCGTGTAAATACAAATACTGTTCCGAAAAAAAACATCTATTTGAATTTACGGCGTTGCCTGTGGCTCATAGCTATTTGTGAGCAAATTTATTTTCGTCGGGAAAATTCTTCATCTTGCACAGCTGCTGACGGTTCTAAGCAGACAGGGCAATTGAAATTTCAGTATCGGCTTACCGTTTTGCAGAAAGGTGTCTAAAATTTACTTTGGACCACGCTCCACAGTTTATTAGCACAGTCACGTCATGGCGAGCAGCCTGTCGAAACCCTAGATCACCAGGGTGTACAGTTTCGTTCAAGGCGCGCAACTGCCACGACAGGGTTGTCGAGGTTTTCCGCTTTATGACGCAGGTGAAAAAAGTCGGGAAGTGTGAAAGCCGGCGAGCAGGAAAACAGAAAACATCCAAGCGCAATCAACTGGAGTCTGTCGCCTTGCCGGGTCGACGCACATCGGTCGTTGTTGGGCCCGAGGTGCTGAGTAGACCCCAGCCGCATGCTTCCTAGCTTGGTTCGAGTTGCACGAACTAGCGAGAATCGGACAGCTAAGGCGAAATCGTTAACGCCGAGTCGAAGATGTTGCTTCATAAACGTCGTATTTTTTGCTTTGGGTCATTGGACGCTGTGTCGGCTGTTGACAAGGGGCTCCACACACTGGTGTCACATTGCGTTGCGCGTTTAATAATGACCGCAACAGACGGGGTTCGTAGCAGGCGATGAGTAGGCGGGGGTCGGAGGGTCAGGGTCTCATATTGAAGAGCGACCGCCACACCCAACCAACAAGCGATATTCGATTGCAAAGCTGCACTAACGGCGCCGCTTGAACGTGCAATAAAATGACGTAATGCAGTGTAAGCACACCGGGTGGTAAATATAAGTTTCGGTTACTGTGGGTCAAAAAGGTAGTCATATTTTACGGTGTTTATCAAACATATATATGCAAATGGAAACAAAAAGCCTTCAAAGGGTGTTAAATTAGGGGCTTCTTAACTACGTGTTTGGAAAGAGTAAAATTATCCAAAACATTGAACACCACTGACGTAATAATCCGGCCCGATGAAGCCAAAACCGCCTGCTTGTTTTGTAGGTGCTTTCCTACACCAAAGTAGCAACATTTATCCATCTATTTTCGTGGAAACTACCGAGGTTAATAAAAGAATCGCAGAGTGGAACAACAAAACCTGACAACGCTGCTTAATCTTAACATATCTCGACTTGTTTTCCCTTACATAGTTGCAAATTTCTGATCAATAAGAAATTGTAAGGGGCGGCTAGTAACCCATTACAATTCGAGGAAAAGACAAAACACAAAACACGACAATTTGTTACAAATTTTGTCGAAAACTAAAATCAAATTATATCACTGTCCAGTTGGTCTATATATAGGCAGGTTTACAAAAACAACATTTTGCTTCAACGACCGAAGTTCATTTATTACCAACGGTCTTCCATACATTTATTTATATCAAAGAAAAAATCTCGATCAATCACTTTGTCGTTCACCTTCCCAAATCCACAATGGACAAAGTTATTCGACCTTAAATAAAATCATAACTGCCATAGAACTTGTATTTAGTGAACACATTTTATTGCAAACGTTCCGACAATCGCTGTTGTCATCATTAGTGCATAATTAAGCTACTCTTCATGTCCGTATCTTATTTTCCTAAGTTTATTCGATCTTTTCACCAGAGTCAGGGGTAGCAGCATGTCGCACGTGTCGCGTGCTGACGGCAGCTAGTCTGTTTGTTGACACGCGGCACGCAAAATTGAGCTTGCAACATGGCGAGACGTTGCACCAACAGCGGGCACTGGGGACTACCACAAGGTAAGCGCAACCTTTTCCAATCTGTTTGCGGCCGAAAACAAGTTCTGACGGACGCTTCCATAAGCGGTCGACGTTAGTCACTTGCTTTTGTTGTACCAACAGCGTTGTATTGGCGAACTGATACATATGAAACAGAAAACACCGTGGCATTTTACAGGTGACGTGTTTTTGAGGGAATCCGTGATTATTTTGGGAATAACAATGCGTTAGTGCGAGTAGCACGAAACGAATACCATCAATCTCTATNGAACTTGTTGTTGCACTATCAGTCAGCGTTGGTGGCATAACAAGAGATTATCAAGCGATGACGTCACTGCAGTGTGACGTGTGTCGCGGAGAGCTATCGCCAGGGCCTTGTGACCACTCGATTTTGAGTGGCGTGAGCGGCTCATCACTAGGTAATCAGATTAGGCGCCTGGTGGCGGACAGGTCGCTTCCGCATTTCGAAGGTCACACTTTCCAGTGAGCTTGTTTGTTGGCGTCACCGATCACCGCAGATTAAGTCTCGCGTCGCCTGGCCAATTACAAGTGAGCGTGGAATTATAAACTTGCACTTCACTCGCGATTGTTAATCCGCAGGCGACCAGTGTGTTGTCCAGAACGCTGTGTTCCGGCATTAAGCTACGCTTCGCGGCGAGCGCTAACCAGCGGTGTAATACATGTGTGCGTTTAATCACAAGAGGCCGCTGTTCGTAGCCGAGCAAAGGTGTTTGGATACTGGCTTTAAACAAACGTTACATAAGACGGATTGCTGGTTACACAACAGCATTACCGACAAACACAACAACATGCCTGTTATTACTTTGCCTCGCAACTGCACTTACAGCTGCAGAAAAATATCGTTCAAGCAGGTGTTTACGACCTTTTTCACACAGCGAGAAAGTTGATAATTGAAAACTTGTCATCGATACACAATGCAAGTGTCCTTTTGTGTTCGCACCTTATGTTTGCATTATTATGTATCGCAGGCACGCAATTTGACGGACATTACCTGAAATGTGTTTCTCCCATAAACGGGGTAAGATAAATGCGCTAACACGCGGCTACGGTATATTACAGCACCTTGACCTTTGACATGCCATTGCAATGACAGTGGCCGAGAGGGCGTCAGCAATAGCTGTTGGCGCCGCAACGGCGAATCGTCGGCCAATGTAAGGTCTCGATTCAGGTAGCGACGGCCGGTGATTGACGTACGAAGCAAAAAGGCTATCGAGCGGAAGTTGGTGATGGCTTAAATCGCCGCGTACACAGAATAACCTGGGCACTAACGACAAATAAAACGTCGCGCGNTGACCTTTGACATGCCATTGCAATGACAGTGGCCGAGAGGGCGTCAGCAATAGCTGTTGGCGCCGCAACGGCGAATCGTCGGCCAATGTAAGGTCTCGATTCAGGTAGCGACGGCCGGTGATTGACGTACGAAGCAAAAAGGCTATCGAGCGGAAGTTGGTGATGGCTTAAATCGCCGCGTACACAGAATAACCTGGGCACTAACGACAAATAAAACGTCGCGCGGTAACACCTGTAAAATTGGGCGCACTATCGTTTGCGAACGAGCCCGCTCCATCGTGACTTCGCATTTCGTTCAAGTAGCTTAAAGTTCGATAAAGTACATATATGGCATATAGGATATTTTGTAAATCCAGCCGTGGATATTGGAAGATTTTCCGTGTATTCCACGCTGTAAACATCTTTGTTGTCAACGGTAACGGCAATTAAATGTTAACTGTGGATGGAGGTTGGTGTTGCCTTTTGCCCGTTCAACCTTTTGCAGATTTGGGCGAACATGCGCCAAGTGTGGCCTATTCGAAAGGGCAACTGACGCAACGTCAGTGTTACGAAACCAGTTAACGTACCTAGGTGACTTGTCAAAGTAAGTTTACCACCGCTAAGCGCTGATAGATCACATACAAAGATTGCTATCTTGGTTACCACGTACTCATGTTGCACGATTCCGCTTTCGAGCAATGGCGCGGCTATAATTAATTTTTTTCTCCACCTCACCGTTCCTGACACGTTACAAACCAAGACATCAAGCTAAGTTGACAGCCTCGGTCCAGTCACGTTGGCAGTTGCAACCTGCAAGTGGAACGGGTCGCGAGAGATCCTGCGCCTCGAGTCATATTCCTCTAAGCTCTGGCTCTGAAAAAGACTAGCGCACCGAATATGGCAAGCGTTGCTTTGCACCCAAGACAAAGAATTCATTCGGTTGACAATACAAGGTTAACAGTATATCGCACACATATGTGACTATTCGACGCAAAACTGACATGCATTTCAATCAACACGTCTAGAAAGTAAAAAAGCGTATTTACAGTAAGCGTTTTATTCTACGTTGCAACACCCTGTTGTTGACATGACGCTTCGCTGGAAATCTTAAACATTTTGTCAATGTACCAACAAAATCTTGTCGCGATAGATGTGCTCCAGTGATAGTTTTGACGCTGTTGAGATTCGCGTTGACGCTGTCGCGAATTGGAAACGCTTTTGAACTTGGACTGTGGCGACAACAAGCTAAGCGCTGAGCAATTTGTTTGGCAACAAATGGAAGGCGGACGGTGGCGCGCGCTCACTCACTGGCTTTCCTGTCACATCGCGCATGTCTTCTCATTCCAGTCAATTACCATCCAGTACGGAGGCGAGAAACCAATAGGAAAGGATACGAAAGCGCGAAAAAGTTTGATTTCTCGTCAGTGACCCGGTGCATCCTGTCGGGCGAGCGAGCGACTATGGGAAAGGGAAGTAACCTTCAACAAACATAAGCTGGAAAGTAGGGGCGTCTCTTATAATTCGTATTTACAGCCCGGAAATAGAATTGCAAACACTTGCGTCAAGGTGAATTCCGCGTGATAGGGTGATGGAGCAAGGAACAGGAAAGTTCCATGGCTACTAAAAAGTTTAAGAACGGTACCAGTGTTAGAAATAATATTTTAAAAATTGTTGTGATTAAAGTTGGTAAAAAGCTCAACATGTTCTGAAAACTTGATAAATGAAAACGGTTAAATTCGGTCTTAAATTGCACAAAACTGCAACTGCGTCAGCAATGACTTCCTGGCTTCACAGGATCCCACCAGGTGGATCATATGCACACTATCATGTTTGAATTGCTACTGCAGGGCGCGTGTATAAGATAGCGAAATTTTATCGCGATTGACAATCATGTAAGCTCCGCCGATCGTCATAAATCGTGATATACTGCGCCGCGATCGCAAAGCCCACAAACACAAACGAACGAGCGGCAGCCGACGACGCTCGGCTCCGCGATGATAATCTGCTTACCCGAGACAGCTTATTATGACAACTGTTGCAACAAAACGTCTCGCCGAGCCAACGCTAAACTATGCGATTAATTTTTATTGCAAGAAGAAAAGGTACGACCGGTTCACCGTGACATGTAATTATTAAAACGAGCTCGTTTTGCATCGGTTCCTATTTAAATGACCTTTAGGTTGTTTGGGAGAACGATGACGCAACCGAAATTTGGAGCCCCAGGGCTCGATTCCTTTTACTTTAGATTCGTCGCCTATGGGAGACAGCAGGAACGCATACAAAAACCTTAACGAAAAACAAAATAACAGGCTTGTTTTTTACCCAAAAGAAACACAGACGGTGCGAATCGAGCACAATGAGTGACGAATTGTGATCACCATCACTGCGACGTAAAATCTGAATTTCTCCAGGTTAAACTACTCGTAAGCTGCGCAGCAGTATTTCTAATGATGACAGATTACGGGTCAAACAACCGTGTCGTCCTCGCCGTGAACTGAGGTGCTGTCGGGTCAGGCTAACTGCAGCACTATAACGGTGTGCTTGAAACCGTGGACGATAAACACGATTTGATACGTGGTCACTAATTAATTCCTGATCGGTGGTGGCGATCTCGCAGGTGTGACGTAAATGCTGGTGACTGTCTCCATGTGGTTGGTAACACGTGCATGACACATGCGTAAACAAATACAACAGCCACAAATCGCGAATTAGTTGAACGACTTGCCGCAACATTTTCAAACGAAAACAACAGTAGTTTAAAATTAAGGCATGGTGAAAGCGCGTTGTACATGTATTTTTAATCCAAGAAAAAAGCTTCTAAGGCTCCATTTAAACCCGCCACGGAACCTGACTGAAAATAATGTTAAGTAAAAACCCTCCAATCTAATGCGCAACGGCATCGCCTAGAAAACAGCTGGCGGTGTTTTAAAAGCAATCGTAAGCCTCTCCACATTTCAGTATAAACACTAGGCGTCAGTAAAGTGCGGTAGCGGTAAGTACCGCTTCAGTTTCCCATGTTAAATCGTTCGGGACTCCTTTTTTATTTGGGCCGTATAACCCTTTTATGGCCTCATAAGCCAGAGACTTGTTTGATTTTTCCTAAAAATTCCTCGTTATACTGTTACGGTAGTTTTTTCGCAAGGTTAAGTGACTTGTGACTTTCCCGATGTCCCACACACTTTCTAGTGGTGTGGCAGGGATTTAGGGATCGCTGTGGCGCTATAACTTGGCGGCTTCACCAAAAGCGTCGCCCTTCATCGAGTCAAA